>JAHKKF010517971.1:2412-21981 GCA_019740295.1 Labeo calbasu
CCATAAATGATAATGAGCTCTGTTCGCTCCACCTCTCTCTTCCATTTTTGTGTATTTGGTGGCACATTATCATCAAAAACAAAACTAATCCACTGCATCCTAAGTGGCTCTGATGTCGGGAGAAAATAAAGAGACTTATGTTCACTTTTATTGTTGTCGTCAGAGCGTGGAGAAAATGGCGGACCGGAGGCCATCTGGCTGAAGGCGGAGATATGCTAATACGGGGCAGTCCATCAGCGGTCGTGGGCGGGGCAATAAACAAAAAGCTTGAACAATATGATGTCGTACTGCTCAGAAAATTAAAATGGCTTGATAATTGAGTGAATGTATTTTTATTATTGTTGAGTGGTTGTTTCTCAAACGCTCATCTTGTCTTGCTCTGCCTGAACTCTGTGTGCTGGCTCAAGACAGTTAGGGTATGTCGAAAAACTCTGATCGTATTTTCTCCCTCAACTTCAAAAATCATTTCAAAATATTCCTACATCGCTGCAGAAGTACCGACCCAGTCTTTGCAAAGAAGATCAAACATCCTTAACAAAAAACGTGAAACAGCGATATAGGATGATTTTGAAGTTGAGGGAGAACATGAGATGGGATTTTTTTCGACATACCCTAACTGTCATGAATGGAAAAAAACAGAGGTCGGGAAGAGCAAGACAAGACGAGCGTTTGACATTAAAAAGTATATAAATTGTATATATTTTTTTGAAAATAACTGATCGTTTCGCTACATAAGACCCTTCTTCCTCGGCTGGGATCATTTACAACTGCATTTGGGATCGTTTGAAGCCACATTTAAACTACATTTTGGAAGTTCAAACTCGGGGCACCATAGCAATCCATTGTATGGAAAAAAATCTTGAAATGTTTTCCTCAAGAAACATTATTTCTTTACGACTAAAGAAAGAAATCTTGGATGATACGGGGGTGAGTACATTATCTGTAAATTGTTGTTCTGGAAGTGGACTTCTCCTTTAATAAATGCTGTAAAGATTAGAGGTCGACCGATGTCGGTTTTGCCGATTAATCGGCACCGATAGTTGATTGGCGGAACTATCGGTTATCGGCAAAGATCCATGCCGACAGTTTTTTCCGGGTTGGGTCCCTTGCTGTGGCTGAGAAGGTCGTCATTATACAGCAAAGTCCCTGTCAGGAAATCACTGACAGTACGTGCCGTTTGTTTAGACACAGAATGGGACACTTTAAAGGCGGATTTAAAACATCAACAACGAAACGGTGTGTACAGTATACTGTAGTGCGTGTTTTCATGTCATTACTAAGTGATTAATTTGTTGACTAAATGCTGCATTAGTGGAGAAAGGACAGCAGTATACTTTTGCCCATTTGGTGATCAAATAAAGTCTTGTAGACCACCGCGTCCAGTGTGTGTGATACCGGATAGCTGCGAGTTAAATTGTGAAAGTACACAATATCCATATGTATGCAATTTCAATACTGTGGCCTTTGTGTAGATATTTAAAGATGGCCATCTTTAGCTTGATTGTTGATATAATGATAACACTTTACAATATGAGTCCATTTGTAACATTAAGATTGATAAAAGCTGTAGAATGGAAGTATTGTTCCTTGTTACAGTGTGTTAATTTCAGTATTTACTGATATTTTACTGATATTTACTGATACAGCTCCTTAGTGAATTTTCCAGACAGATACTTATTGTCATAAATTCTTATCTGGTTATTACTGGTTTTGGTATTTTCACAAAGCCTCTCCACCTACACACATCACCATACTGTAAATATCTAATACTCTGTAAGAAAATAAGTTATTTTCCAGTGTAACTGAAATCTTGGGGTCGTAAAATACAGTAGACACTGTATCACTGCCTTGGGAAAGCTCAGTCAATCATGGCAGGCCTGAGAGAGGATTGTTAAACAGACTGCAACCTGTGTTATATTAGACTACAGCTCTTTTCCTCAGTCACACTGCTAATGGCAGGGAGACTTGGAGGAGAGAGAAGTGTGGGCAAAGACCTGGAGACTAATACTGAGGCACTAACTTTAGAGAAGCAAAATTAGAGAGGGGTTCTATGGCAGGGATGCATAAATTTGGCCGATGTTAGCAGGTCCTCTGGGACCCCCACAGCAATTACTATCAAAAGCGCTGTTTTATGTTGCCGCAGTCCGCTTCCCCAGAGCCGCCCGCACGCCGCTCCTCATCACCGCTGCAATAAATCAATTTTCATCCTTCTGCCACCACTGCCACTTTACCAGTACACACACATACACGCACAGTCTCTGTGTCTCTTTTAGCCACTCGTTGCCCACAAGGGCTTCCCTTCCTCTTATACACAAATGTGACAGACTGACATCCTGGTCAGCATACAAACTCACTATTACACACAAACGCATAAATATAAATGAATTTCTAAACCGACCCCAAAATCTGACTTTTTTATTAAATGAAAGGATTCCAAAGAAATGAATGTGGTTTTCTTGATCCAGTATTTTTGATTAGCGGATTCAGAAGGGCTGATGCTGTTGTCTCTGTGTTTGCTTGTGGGTTCGGAGAAAAACAAGTTTTTGGACGACGTACAGAGTGCGGAGATTGAATTGCCAGTTGACTGTCTAATTCTTGGCTTAATGAGTTGCATCATGCTTACAATTTTAAGTAAAGCAGCAAAAACAAGTAATCTTGGAAGGCAAGGCTGCATAATGTGTTATGTGCATATTTGTTTAAGTGCTATTGATTTTGAAAGAAGCCTCTTATGCTCACCAAGGCTACATTTAGTTGACCCAAAAATACAGTAAAAATTGTAATGACTATGTGAGATATTACAATTTAAAATAGATGGTTTCTATTTGAATATATTTAAAAATGTGATTTATTCCTGTGCTGTGCTGATTTGCTGTTTAAAAAAAAAAAAAACAGTTATTACAATTGTTGAAAACATTTAATTATAATAACAATAATATTTGCCACTTTTAGTGGAAACTTTTTTCAGGATTCTTTGATTAATAGACAGTTCAGAAGTAGAGCATTTATCTAAAATAGAAATCTTGTTTTTACTGTCTGATTTAATATAATGTATATGCTTTCTTGTTGAGTAAAAGTTGTTATATGTGAAATAAGAACTGTTAGCTTAGTAAAGGTTAGAATCAAATAGTTACTATTTATTTATTTATTTATTTATTCATTTTAACTGTCTCTTTTAATTAATGTAATATTTCCTTGTTGAGTAAAAGTGTCAATGTTTTTTGACTGGCCCCAACATTTTAAAAGATATTATATATATTTTACATTATATTGTTATATGTGAAATAATAACTTTTACCTCAGTAAATGTTAGAATCAGCAAGTTGTTGTGTTTTGTTAGTGTCACTTTTAATTAGTGTAATGCTTCCTTGCTGAGTAAAAGTGTGCATTTCTTGTGCAAAAAAATCTTACTGGCCCCAAAATTTTGAAAGATGGAACATTCATATATATATTGTTTACATTATATTTTATTTTATGTAAAATAATAGCTTAGTAAATGTTAAAATCAGCCAGTTATTAATTATTATTAGCCTTTTTTTTTTTTTTTTTGTAACACAGTTGAGATCAAAAGTTTACATACACCTTGCAGAATCTGCAAAAAGTTAATTATTTTGCCAAAATAAGAGGGATAAGAAACAGTTTACATATAGTCCACAAGAGAAATTAATGGTTGAATTTATAAAAATTACCTTGTTCAAAAGTTTACATAAGCTTGATTCTTAATACTTCGTTGTTACCTGAATGATCCACAGCTGTGTTTTTTTTTTTTTTTTTTTTTTTTTTTGTTTGTTATAGTTGTTCATGAGTCTTATGTTTAACAGTTCCCATTGTTCTTCAGAAAAATCCTTCAGGTCTCACAAATTCTTTGGTTTATCAGCATTTTTGTGTATTTGAACCCTTTCCAACAATAACTGTATGAATTTGAGATGCATCTTCCTCACACTGAGGACAACTGAGAGACTATTAACAACTATTATAGAAGGTTCAAACACTCACTGATGCTTAAAACAATGCATAAAGAGATGGGGGGCGAAAACTTTTGCACAGAATGAAGATGTGTACTTTTTTTTTTTTTTTTGCTCCTAAATATCTTTTTCTTTTTTTATTTAGTACTGCCCTTCAGAACCTACAGAAGATACTTGCATGTTTCAATACAAAATAAGTTAAATGTATCATGGAGTCAAATGTATCCATGGAGTATCAGTGAGCGTTTGAACCTTCTGTAATAATTGCATATGAGTCCCTCATTTGTCCTCAGTGTGAAAAGATCTTAAACTTATACTGTACAGTCATTGCTGGTAAGGGTTCAAATACTCAAAAATGCTGAAAAAACAAAGAATTTGTGTGACCTCAAGTATTTTTTTCTGAAGATTAGCAAGCAGTTTAATTTTTCAGGACAAAAAAAATCAGCTGTGGATCATTCAGGGAACAACACAGTGTCACTAGTGTTTAAAGCCTTGTTACAAACAGTCTCCATGCCAACATAGACACTTTTTTTTTTTTTTATTTTATTTTTTTCATTTACACTCCCTATTGTAACAACTCTTGAATAAAGAATCTCAGACAATGTTTCTGCCATTGAGCTTATAAGATCAGATTGTTGCCGCTCCAGACTTTTAAATGTCAGGTTGGAGCTCTGTAAGTGTCTTTATTTGTCTGAGCTTTGATAGATTACTTGCATCTGCTTTATCCCAGAGACCATTGTGATATTTGGAGAAATGGGGCTGTTTGCTTGCATCACTAGTGACAGGGCATCCTCTCATTTAGAGCTTTTCTGAGAAACCCGATGAGCAAAAGCACTCCCTGACTCGACTTCGCCATGTGAAGTGTTGTCAGAGAAGTAGGGGGCTTTACTGGCTCAGAGGAACAAGCTCTGGAACCACGCAGTGTTCTGGGAAATGACAGCAGTCTTAGAATAAATAAATATCTCAAAATCAGCCTGGCAAAGACATTATTTGTGTACTCGTACCGAAACAGCGTGTAATACATTTGGATGGGATTATATAAATATGTATTTTGTGCTTTATAAATTCATGAGCTGAATTTACACTTTCTGTTTTCTCACAATATTAATTATTAAGCAGCCTAAATATAAGAGTACAGAGCATGCAGAATGCAAGTATAGTAAATTTAAATTTCGTATTGTCAACTCAAGTTAGGACAAAAAGGCTTCAGCTGGTAAGTGGCCAACAATCTCTCTTAAATAGATACTTTCCTCTTTCCTGCTTCACCCCAATCTTTTATGTCGTGGCTTTCTTTTTCTTATTTCTCATTTTACTTTGTGTAGCTTCTCCAGCTACTTTGCCCTCAGGTGATCTTTAGCAAACAGCCTAAAAAAAACCTAATTCAACCTAAAAAATCAAGCACCTTTTGACTTGGTGAAGGTTCCAGTTGTCATTGCCACCTTCACTCTTAAAAATAAAGATGCTTAACGATGTCATAGAAGAACCCTTTTTTGTTTAAATGGTTCCATAGAGAACTATAACATCTGAAGAACCTTTCGGTTTCAAAAAGGTTCTTTGTGGCAAAAGAAGGTTCTTCAGATACCTCAGGTAAGAAAGAGATGGTTCTTTAAAGAACCTTTGACAGAATGGTTCTATGTGGAACCAAAAATGGTTCTTCGATGGCATCGCTGTGAAGAACCTTTTAAAGCACCTTTATTTTTAAGAGTGTTGAGCATATAAAACGTACAGCTTTATGGATTCCAGGAATAATCGAGCACTTCCCAGAAGTGTCCAAGGTGCAGGCAGAAGCTCTTGAAAAGTACTGTAATTACTCAATTCTCTTAACCCTCTTTTGTTTAGGGCTCGGATACATTGCAGGCAAAGAAATCTCTCACCATCAAGGAAAGAGGCCTGTGGCGTGTTTTACAAGTGGCTCAGACTATGGCCATCAAATTGATGTAAAGTGAAGAGCTGTAGCTGCATAAACCATTAAACCCACCTAGAGAGACGTTTGCATCCTATCTCTCCCTCGAGGCATTTCGTAAAACATCTCTTACTGTCTCTTTCCACCCACTATCTGTTTCTCCTGCCAGAAAAAAAAAAACACAAAGAACAAATTTCTTCTCTTGCTCAATCTTTGGCAAATTCACCTGGTGGCTATAAAACATCTAATAGTCTGGAACGCCACAGTTCTCGGTCCTAAACCCTTAGTCTGCACATCTACAGCTTCAGATAGTAATGTACAGCATGTTATCCCACAGGACTCAAGGTTTAAAGAGGACAAGGTTTCTTAGCCATTAGACGCCACAGTTTGGGAACCAATCTCCTTTAGTTTCCTGTAATCACTCAAAATTTACTTCTGAATCACCTTCCCCTTCATGCCACTTGTCCTTTTTGTGCAGGACTACCTGTTGGTCAAATCAATAATACTCATACTTACCCATTAAAGGATTAGTTCACTTCCAGAATAAAGGACTCCTGATAATACTCACCCCATGTCATCCAAGATGTTCAGTCGAAAAGAAATTACGTTTTTTGATGGAAACATTCCAGGATTTTTCTCCTTATATAGTGGAGTTTATAATAGAAGCCAGTGGGTTGAAGGTCCAAATTGCAGTTTCAATGCAGCTTCAAAGGGCTCTCAACTAGCGAAATAATCAGTCATTTTCTAAAAAATATAAAAAATGTATATACTTTTTAACCACAAATGCTCGACCTCACACATTACGTAATCATTTTGGAAAGGTTACACACGATGTTGGCGGAAGTACTGACCCAGTGTTTACATGCAAAGAAAGTCAAACGCTCTTTACAAAAAGGTAAAACAACCATGTCGGACAATTTTTTTGCCCTACTCTACCTTTTTGATCCGAAGTACACAGATGAATAACTAACCGCATGTGACCTTTCTAATGTAATTACATAATGCGTGAAGTCTGCTTTGAAACTGCTGCATTGAAACTGCAATTTGGACCTTTAACCTGTTGGCCACCATTGAAGTCCACTATATAGAGAAAAATGCTGGAATATTTTGCTCTAAAACCTTAATTTCTTTTCGATTAAAGAAAGAAAGACATGAAAATCTGTGTTTATTCTATGAATTAATCCTTTAATATTTTATGATATGTCCCTATGTAGAGGACACGATGACTCAGTTAATAAGAAAATGAAAACAAGGCTATTAACAAAACAGTGTTTTTTATATTAAATTTGTTTATTCAATACCAAACAATTTTTAGGTTCCAGGCTATTTTTTATGTTCTATAACTTGTCTTCTGTAAAATAGATAGGAAACTAATGTTTGAAAAAGAAGATATTTTGAGAATATTAATGTTTTACATTTGTATGCACACTAGTAACTGCATTTAATATCCATTTAATGGAAATAACAGTTTTGAGGACTTCGACAGTCACAGGAAACTTCCACCTGAACCAAACTTTGCACAATGATTTGTACAAAGATTCCCAACTAAGGTATGAAAGATATTAGATGATGATATGATATACTATTTTACTTTATGTAGTATGTTTGTAAACATGGGCAAAATGAGTTTTCCTATTAGGATGGAAAGGAAAGGATGTGATGTGTGGCCAAGAATGGTGACCCATACTTGGAATTTGTGCTCTGTGTTTTACCCAAGTGCACACACACTTAGTCAAGGTGGTATTGAGGGTGGAAGAGAGCGACATCCTGACTTAAAACACTGGCATGTATTGTCTCCGAGAAATTTGCTTAAGTAAAATAAAGTAAACGATCATATGAAAGAGTGTTCAAGTACTTCTATGAACAGCAAGACATATCTGGGAAAAATGTGAGCATTAATAGGTTAAAGGAAAAGTCCACTTCCAGAACAAAAATTTACATATAATGTACTCACCCTCTTGTCATCCAAGATGTTCATGTCTTTCTTTACTCAGTCGTAAAGAAATGATGTTTTTTGAGGAAAGCATTTGAACATTTTTCTCCATATAATGGACTGCTATGGTGCCCCGAGTTTGAACTTCCAAAATGCAGTTTAAATACGGCTTCAAACTATCCCAAATGCGGTTGCAAACAATCCCAGCCGTGGAAGAAGGGTCTTATCTAGCGAAACGATCAGTTATTTTCAGGTATTTAAAAAATACTTTAAAATAATTTAAATACTTTTTAATCTCAAAATGCTCATCTTGTCTTGCTCTGCCTGAACTCTCTGTATTCTGGCTCAAGACAGGGTATGTTGAAAAACCCAAATCGTATTTTATCCCTCAACTTTCAAAATCATCCTACATTGCTGCAGAAGTACTGACCCAGTCTTTGCAAAGCGAACATGCAAAGATGATCAAACACTGTTAAGAAAAAAGATAAAACAGCGATATAGGACTATTTTGAAGTGGAGGGAGAACATGAGATGGGAGTTTTTCGACATACCCTATCTGTCATGAACCGGAAAAAAACAGAGCTCAGGCAGAGGACGACAAGACAAGCGTTTGACAAAAAGTAGTATATAAATGGTATTATTTTTATGAAAATACCCAAACGTTTCGCTAGATAAGACCCTTCTTCCTCGGCTGGGATTGTTTGCAACCACATTTGGGATCGTTTGAAGCCGCATTTAAACTGGAAGTTCAAACTCACGGCACCATAGAAGTCCACTATGCGGAGAAAAATGCTGAAATGTTTTCCTCAAAAAACATCATTTATTTACAAATGAAGAAAGAAGGACATGAACATCTTGGATGACAAGGGGGTGAGTGCATTATCTGTAAATTCTTGTTTTGGAAGTGGACTTCTCCTTTAGTGCTACTGCTGATTGCATTTTTTCATTTATTAAATGTAACAGATGGTTAAAACATTATTGGATTGTACTAAAATTCATATGTGGGGGTGTTGACAGATATACAGTATATGGAAACCATTAACAGCCAATGCCCCGTTTCATAGATTGTCATATCTATGCGTGTTGTCGGACAACTGCTCTGCTGGAGCTTGAGCGTTAGATTGAAGCCTGTTAGATAAGTGTGCTGCTTCCACATAAAGAAGATTGATCCTCAGTGTCCCATTCAAGATGACCAGCCTTACTACAACACAACTTAACCTGCATGCACAAGGCTCCCTTGCTAGTATATCTGCCATGTAGAATCACATTAACCACTAACATTTTGACAACAGCTGTTTGTCAGTCTCAAGCCTGATAAGACAGTGAGAGACTTGTCCAGAAACTTGTGCTATTGTTGGGCCCATCAGACCTTCCTAACTGACATGAGGCCATAAATGTGTCTAAATCTGAATAGTGGCTGTAACACAATGCCTCTGTGCGATCTTATGCCCATCCATCTTTCTTGGTTTTTAAATTGTGCCTTGAAAGACAGCCATCAAGATGAGCCATATATTATATGGTTTACTGAGAAGCATCCTAACAGATATTGAAATAAAAATTGTGCTTTTTCATACTGCACACAGTTTATTTCCCCCTCCGAATGCATCCAATAGCAATGATTAAATTCACTGAAGGTCACATAGTTGAGGAATGAATGATTAATTAAACAAAGTGTTTGAAATCCCATTTGGATTGGATTTGTAAACATTGGATTCTGTAGTTATTTCAGCCTGGGAAAACTAGACGGATTTTAGTGGGATATGCCAATGCCTCGGATTTAGCTTCCTGTCTTCCATAGTATTTGTTTTCTTAGCAGCTTGTGTCAATCATCTAATCCTTTGTCATGTCTGTTTATGCTCAATGTTGGTAAACGGCCAAGATTACCAGAACTTGGGTGATATTTTGCATGCCGTAATGCTGGACTAAACACCTATTCTGTAATGCTGTAGATCACAGAGTCCGCGTGGATGGCTATAATTGAAATTAGTCATAGAGGAAATATGGATTGTCTCACGCTGTCCAGTATTCTAAAGCAGAGCAGGTGTGAAATCGTTGAGAAAATGGTGGCTGTACTTTCCCGCTCCACCACCTCAGGCAGCAGTGCGTAGAGAGAAACCGATTAACTCACCCCAGGGCAGCCGTGACGGACGTGGCGACCCAACAGTCGTAACAAGTCAAGCTTGGACCCCCCGCATTCATTCTAAACGCATCCTGTCAAATCCGAGTTGAATTTAACTGATGTCTTGCTGCTTCTGTCTCGCCTCACACTGTGTATCAGGAAACACGGGTTAGACCAAGAGATTTTTTGACCCCCTACTCTAAATCTTTTTTATCATGGTCTCTTACCTCTCGTAAAATAACCAATAATTTGACCTTTTTATGACAAGGCAAGGTTTGATAACATTATAAGATGTGTTCAAAACTTTGGAGGCAGTAATATTAATTTTTTTTTTTTTTTTTCAGCTAGGACACATTAAATTGATCAAAAGTGACAGTAAAGGCATTTATAATGTTACAAGTGATTTCTTTTTCAAATAAATGCTGTTCTTTGATCATTTTATTCATCAAACAATACTTAAAAAATTGCACAGAAAATATTCAAACTGATCACGCAATTCATACATATTTTATGAGGTGGCTAATTCGTATAACCTCACTTGTACGAATTTGTATAATCTTCGAGAAATCGTACATATTTTACAAGGTGGCAAATTTGTAGGAATTTGTACGAATGAACACCCCTAAACCTACTGCTCACAGAAAACGAGTGAAGCTGTACGATTTAGCTACCTTGTAAAATATGTACGAATTGGTTGTGATATATCGTCAAAATATTATATACGCAACACAGCGTGTTTACACTACCAGTCAAAAGTTTTTGAACAGTAAGATTTTTTATGTTTTTTAAAGCGATCTCTTCTGCTCACCAAGCCTGCATTTATTTGATCCAAAATACAACAAAAAGAGTAGAACTTTGAAATATTTATTGCTATTTAAAATATTTTAAATATTTTCTATTTGAATATACTTTAAATTGTAATTTCTTCCTGTGATTTCAAAGCTGAATTTTTAGCATCATTATTCCAGGCACATCATTCAGAAATCATTCTAATATTCTGATTTGCCGTTCAAAAAAACATTTATTATTTTTATGTTGAAAACAGCTGAGTAGAATTTGAGTTCAGCATTTAACTGAAATAGAACTGTTTTGTAATATTATAAATGTCTTTATCATCACTTTTGATCAATTTAAAGGATCCTTGCTAAAAAAAAAATATATATTAATTTCTTTATTCCCCCCCAAAAATGACATAATATTTAAATCTATTAAATAGATGCAGGCTTGGTGTGCATAAAGCAGAAGAGACTTCTTCTAATTCACCATACATTTTAATGTCCACTTCAAATTTTTGCAGTCATTACATTTAAATTTCTTTAGAATTTTCTTATATGAAACCATCATAAATACAAAGAGTGCATTTGTAAGGACTAAGGAGATTTTTTAAATGATTTTTTCATCATGAAGAAGACTCTTATTTGTCATTGACCCTAATATCAGAAAATATCACTTGAGTTTGTGATAAAGCAGAATATCTCGTCTCACTTTCTGTTACAGTTCCCCCCAGAGGCACTTTGTCTGCCTATATTGAAATGTCAAGTCTATCCCTTAGTAAGCAAACAAAGAAAGAAACAACGAGACAAGCATCAAGGAGAAAAAGTGTCCCATCACTTATTCTCCCAGTAGGATCTTTACATTGCAGAAAGTCTCTAGATGGCTGAAATGTCATTTTGCACTCTGCTTCTGCAGTCTAACTCGGCATTTCAATTTACAATGACTGAAGCAACTGAGGGCTTTTTCAGGTTGTCCGCGGTGTACTTGCCATGCGTGTCATGTCAAAATGCAAAAAAGTCTTTTTTTATGTATTTATTTTTGATTTTCTTGTTGTGAAGGTGAATGTGAGCAGGTGGGAGAGGGGTCTGTGACTGTACTCTGTCATGTCAAGCATATTCACCGTTCCTTGAGATTCCAATCTGGAAGCATGTGCAGCTCATTTTGAACACCAGGCATTGTGCGTATGGTGTGTGTCAGCAGGGTCTCTACATGTCATGTTTCATGCCAGATAGCAGCTCTGATGGTGGCACTTTAATATCTTCAGACGACCATATGTATTATCTGTTTTCATTAGTAATTCCCGCTAACTTCTTATTCGCACCAGGAGGCCTTGACATCCACCTAAAGACTTAGGATATAGTCACGGATCATGACTCAGATTTTCTTTCTCCTTGGTGTGCGTCTGTGCACATACAAAACACATCTTAGTGATACTGCAACAGAGAGACTAGGATAAACACATCAACTGCTTTTCTGTTGTTGTTGTTGTTGTTGTTGTTTAGTAACTCCACTCGGAGGAAGATTCATGCATTCTATTATCGGAGAGGTGAGGATGTTCAAAGATGCGGGAAATTTTTCAAATCACACGGTTCTGTATCTGTAAAAAAAGAATGTGGAGAAATAAATAAATTGGAATAGGAATGAATAGAGGGGTAATCTTGTTCATTTTTTGGTTCTTCTCTCTTCGTTTCTCTCGCATTCTGACTACTGATGTGTGCAAATTATAATGTAATGTGTGTTTAAATGTTTGCCAGAAAACATTCGATCTAAAAACTGCTTGCATGAAGGAACTGCCAGCAGACGTGATTAGATTATTTATTTGCCAAGCATCTCAAAACAAATTAAAATGTATATTCATTCTTCTCTACAGAATTTAGAGTAGCACTCGAAGCTTCATTTTATATAAATATGTTTATTGAGTCTCAGCCACTTCATATATAGAAACGGTGAGAACAAAGTTCTGATAGAGCTGTATGGAATTAATAGGGGTCGTGACACGAGAAATCAAAATTTGCTTTAATCGTTTGTCACATAAGAGGTCTTTGTACCAGTAAAACATTCTGCAAGTTTCACAGCTTAACACATCCTGCTCATCATAAACAAGGCATTTATTTAACCAAGCTCCAATAATGGCTTGTTTGAATATTGTGGATTTGTGACATCACAAGGTCAGATACATGAGTAGTATCACACTCGTAGCCGTGTGATATGACTGTATGTCGGCACGGATGTGATTCGGCCATAGGTAATCACAGCGTGCTGATATACAGACATATTGCACGGCTACGAGTGTGATATTGCATTTATACAACAGTTCGATGGCATAAGTGTGTAAATGCATAAGAAACAATAATGGAATGTCTTTAAAAACCCTCTTTTGTGCAGAACTTCTTCCTTCCACCACAGATTCAAATCTCGGTTTGACAGTTGAACAGCTGAGCCCAAGCCTCCGTTGCTAATTGGAAAACTTCACTTTAGAACTAGTGACGACAAAACTCACTGCATTATGTAGAGAGAGATGGACTGAGTAAGTGTGATTACCTGCTTTTAATAATGCATTCATTGTTCAGCACAGTCTCATATTCACAATTAAACAGTTTTAAGGACCGCTGAGGAAAGCGATATCTTTGTTGTACTATCCTTTCATCTGTTTTTATTGGCTGGGTCTTACAAGGTGGTATTGAAGTAAAAACAACTTATTGTTTACAACCCTGTTTCAGTCTCTTTCAATACAAAAGTCTTTATGGCTCATTTACTCATAAAAACAGTCGCCATCTAATTGCGGAATAATGTAACTAAAATCACGCAAACCGTTTCCTAATACTAAATACTGTTATTAAATACTAACAGCCATCATAAAAGTTGATTGGCAATTCAGTCAAAAGTACAAAAGCAGCTCTCTGATATACTGCGTTAAATTGAAATAAAATATAACGTGATGAGATTTTGCCCTCAGCCAAAACTATTTGCTCTAAAACAAATAATAAATTAAGGAGACCAAAGACTGCCCAATAGATTTACCTGAAACAAATTATATCTCATGTTTAACCGCAATAGGGTGATCAGAGCCAGCGGCAAATTCCAGAAGGTCTGGCCGTGCTGAGTCTCCTCTCAGCGGGTTCATGAGCACTAAACGGCCTGGAGCTCACATCTCCGAAAATATCGAACCAAATTTTTAAATCGACGTTATCTTTATTAACAAACTGCATATTTGAAGTCTAAACGTACATTCTCGCCTGAAAATTCTTAAAACTACTTTCTGTGACACAAAAACAGTATAATTTCTAAAATTATAGTCGATTTGGGTGTCCACTATGACACTCACTGTGAGAAATACCGCAAGCGGAGTGATACAAACAGCGAAACGGTTGGAGTTCCAATATGACTAGAATATCGCACTCCTCTCAGCCAATCAAATTCGAGAATCTGAAAGAACTGTTGTAAAAATTTGCAGATGACTACCTCCTGAGCAAGACATCAGTGAATAGTTATACAGCATTACACAATAGGCCCCATCCGCTTGCGTTCAATCACTTAATGGCTGACACTTTAGAGGGAACCAGGGGTATTAAGACGTATGGCTCAATATAGTGTAAATGATGTCTCTTACTGAAATATGCAGTAGAAGACCCATGAAAGATGAGTTATTAAAAAAATCCACATTGTTTTAACATATTTTGGACTATAATGGAGGGGATCCATTATTTCAATAATGTGAAATGACTGCACTCAGTAAGTTACTGCCACTAACGTTTGCTATTTTTACCGCAACAAGCTCGGAAAATGAAATACTAATACAATGGCACATTTTGCGGCTTTTGGTTGTAATTTTCAGTCAAAAGGGCAACAAGAGGAGCGATGTGAGTCTTCACTGCTTTCCCAGCAATAAGAAGAGGAGCAAAGAATGGGAAGACGTCTGTGGATGAAAAAAACTCTCTAAAGATCTGTGTCTTTCTTCTCTCCACTTTAGCCCTGATGCATCTGAGGCTTGTAGTAGACCACAGCTACTGAAAGAGCTTGCAAATGGCAGAGACAAGAAACGCTAGATGCCATCCCGGCAGGATGTAAACATGCCGACACTTGTCGTGACGCCGCAGCCACTGCAGGAGTTTCTCAGCACGGATTTCACTCAATATCCGGGGCGTATAGACTCCTTGTAGGGAAAATCGATGGTATGACATTTGGTTTAAGGATATATTTAGATCCACTGTCACCTGTAAGCTTTTTCAGTAGCTGTGGTCATCGAGTTGTTTATTTTGAATTGTGTTGCGGTAAAAATAGCAACAGGTAGCACCAGTTCTAACCTAGCGCAATCATTTCACGTCATAATGGCGCCTCTGTAGTCCAAAATATGTATAAAACAATGTGGGTTTTTAACATAACATAAATCTTTCAAGGGTTTTCTACTACATATTTCAGTAAGAGACATAATTTACGTTGTATTAAGCGATACATGTCATGATACCCAGAGTTCCCTTTAAAAGCGGCAACAGCAAATTCAAAATTCATAATCACTGACATTGTCTACACTGAATGGAACAAATGGAAGAGTGAAAGAATGTTCGCTTTGGCGCCAGAGAGTTCACAAAAAAACTGTAGTTGAACGGTTTGTATTACAAACTATAAGAAAATAAATTATTAATGCTTTGTCTGTAAATTACTATTTTATGTGGATAATGTTTTTAAAACACTTGGTCATGTGTAATAGTGTGTAGGCATTGATAGTGTTTCTAATGCAATGATATTAGCCAATCATAACAGTGGCCGTGTACTGACAAGCCACGAAGGAGCCGCCACTTATAAACAGATCATTTTAGACAGAGGCTCAGAATGAGGGTTGAAACTATATATTTCTACACGTCAAAAAATGGCTAAATGTATACTTTAAAACAGTGCAGAAAATATAATGCAAATTACTCTGTCACGTCAAGTAGTAAGTAGTTTTCTCTGCTAATTTGCACTTGTGCAGATTTGACACAATGTTAATTTTGCACCCTGCTGGGGTGCTTTGTGTTATTTGTATCTCAAACCTGCTCTGTGTATTTACAGTGCACTGTTTGATCTGTGGATGAAGTCATTGAATGGCACATCAAGAGTATTCAGGTGCATATTTCCCTCTACTATTATCACTTGTACAACAAAGGCTATAAAAAGTTATCATGGATTTGTTGACTGTCTAATAGTTTTTTAGCCTTCAGTACTTTTATATCAGTTTGCCAAATGCTCTTAAAGGGATAGTTATCCCAAAAATGAAAATGTAATGTTTATCTGCTTACCCCCAGGATATCCAAGATGTAGGTGACTTTGTTTCTTCAGTAGAACACAAACGAAGATTTTTAACTCAAACCGTTGCAATCTGTAAGTCATATAATGCTACCAAATCTTTGAGAGTAAAAAAAAAAAAAACATACACAAACAAAACCAAATTAAACCCTGCGACTCATGACGGTACACTGATGTCCTAAGACACGAAAGGATCGGTTTGTGCGAGAAACTGAACAGTATTTGTATCATTTTTTTTTTTTTTTTTACCTCTGATTCACCTCTATGTCCTGACTGCCATTATATGACTGACAGACTGCAGCGGTTGGAGTTAAAAATCTTTGTTTGTGTTCTACTGAAGAAACAAAGTCACTTACATCTTGGATGCACTGGGGGTAAGCATATAAACATCAAATTTTCATTTTTGAGTGAACTATCCCTTTAACATTTATGATAAAACCTAAATGGTGGCAGCACAAGTAGAGAAAGTGGCATCATAATGTCATATGACACTCTCAAATCCTCCATCCTCTCGAGAGGTTTTTAATGCAACATTACTGGAACCTGACCTCATTCTTTAATAAATACCAAGATGTTTTCACCCTTTCAAAAATGCCTGGTATGAAATTGATCATCATATTTCACATGAAGTTATTTCCAGCCAATTTAACTTTGTGTTTATTTGGCGTTAACACAAAGCTCAGTGGAGGGTGGCCATGGTGGCAGATTAGCTATCCGAAACATATTCGTGATAATCTCAACAGGTGTCATAACATGCTACCATGGACAAAGATCAACCAGCATCGCTGAGCAGAGTTACACTGAAAATGACATTGGGGACAGTATAGCGGTCTGGCCATCTGGAGCTGTGTGAGAATCCCTGCCGGGATGATCCACCTGTGGGACGCTGGTGTATTACATTTATTTACATATTTAATCCTGGCTCATCCAGTCTGGTTCTGCTAAATAGTTCAGGCAATAATTGTGAAGGGGTAGGAGGGAATGCCGATAAATCTGAGATCTGACTGTCATCTGACCCAAACCCTGTGGCTTATTCACAAGTTTAGCTTTATGTCGTCAGCCAACCCATTTCTTGTCAGTTGGATTTATGTATTAGCAAGAAAGCAAGAAAACAAGAAGGAAGAGGATGACAACACAAATTTTAGGAGGAAGATGTCTAGACTTTTTTTTCCACTGGTGTCAGATAGGTGTTAAGGCCTTTACACTAAAGTAATCTGAACAGTAGCAAAAATAAATGATGAAAACATTGTGAAAAATTTCCACCTTCAATATGACTTTCATATAACAAAAAGGAAAGAAAAAGTTCTGTAAGTTTTAATAAAAATAAAATTGCCTGCCACCCACCTGCTTTATAATAAGCACATTCAGTCCAGACCAAATCATAGCTGCAAGGGCGAGGAAATAGACGGTTCAAATAATATCAGTATTCATAAGAGCTAACTAGGCTGCTAACTCTACAACACAGTATAAGCATATTGTATATTTGTCACTAATAAACCACAATTTCTAGCCTGTTCTTACAAGATGAGAACATTTTTGCCTCAATATTCATTTTACTCGTGCTACATTGCTTTGTTCAGATAAGACTGACATGGTTTCATGCAGAAGTGCTAATTTAATTTATTAGTAGCTTTGGCAGAACTTTAAATGAAATATGCATTTCGTTGGTCGAAGTCAAGGAATGTGTGATTCTGTTTTACTACATTTTTTGGCTGTGTCACATCATTGACTGCATTGTATGCTTTTCACGTCCTGCCGTGAACTAGTTTGCTATTTTTTGTATTAACAAGTAGAAATGTCTCAAAAGAGTGTGTTTAAAAAGCTTATTCTATTAAATATAAATAGTTCAGATGCAAACGCCTCTAAATCCATCTGACGTATTTTTTTCTGGCTACTTTGTATAGGTTTCTATGTAAGTACTGGTACTTCTGATTGGGCTGAGGCTGGAATTTAGTGACTTTAAAGTAAAAGTATTTGAAGGACGTATACTATGTGTCATTATCATTATCTCATTTTTGACCGAGATGGCTTTTAGCTGGTTTTGCATCTGAACTCTTTATATTATATATTTAGCTTCTTTTCACACAGTAGACCTTACTATTTTATATATGTATTTTCATACCTATTTACTTTTTTTTGCAGTGAAACTGCAGTGTCGGCATAACACTGACAACTTTTGAATTAAGTTGCATTGATCTTTTTTTGGGTTGATTTACTTTGGGTGAAGGCAGAATCAATTCAGATGTCTCATACAGTATGAGTTTAAAGGAATACTTCACCCAGAACAAAAAATTGTCTTTTACTCACCCCCATGCTGTTCCAAACACAAAAGAACGATTTTTCTTTCATGTATTTTTGTTCTGTGAAACACACAATGAAGTTTTTTGACCGTGATGGTTGCATTTATCAAAAGAAGTTAAAAGCTGAATGGGGATTGATACTTCAAGCTTCGAAATGGATAAAAAAGCTCCATTAAATGATCATAAATTGGTCCATATGACTTCAAAAGCCATTAAATCTGTAAAAATGCATATAAATTGGTCATTATTCCTTAGTAATCTTCATTGAGCTGTTAACTTCTATGACTGGATCATTGAGTCAAGGAGTTTAACTCAACTGCATCAATTGATTCACTGCAAAAATACAGCTATGGTTTCAGATGACTTTGCATGAGTTGCATTGATGTATTTTTTCTTTTTTTGAAAATTTGAAGACAACCGATGATGATAGAATTTCATTTATAGTGTTAATTCAGTTGTCAGTTTACCTTGTTTACTATATATGAGTGTAGCACAGTTAGGGATGCTCATTTTAACCGGTTTACTGTTAACCGACAGAAAGAATTTTGACCGATTAAAACAATCAGTTAAACGGTTTAAAAGGTCATTTATTTAAAGGTGTTTTTTTTTTCTTCAGTAATTTATCAAAATATTTTAAAACATTTGCTGGATGGTTAAAATAAAATAGCATTTTTGAGAGAGAAAAAAGACAAATTGCGTAGGCCTATAACGTTAAGTCACATTTTATTATTACATTCAGAAATAGACCTGATGTCGACGCGACATGTTTACAAACACTATAAACATTGGCTAGGCTATTTTAGTTCCCCTCACTCCACAAAAAATCCTTTCAATTTAACAATATTCAGAAAAGAACAAGAATGAACAATATAAGACGCTTGGCTATTGCTTTAATTTGTGTACATTCACAATAAAAACAAATCTTTGTGCTTGTGTAAAATAAAGAAAAATAGAATGCCATTTTCAGCCGTTTTCCTTTCGCGCAGCACAAAAATGAACCAAAACTCTGCATACTAGCTACTTGTTGCACAGTTTTGTTAATTAAGTGAAAATATTAATCGTATAGGCCTATTCATTCATTATGTATTAGTGTTGTCACGATACTAAAATTTTCACTTTGATACGATACTTAACTAAAATGTCACGATACTACTACTGAACCGATACTATGAGTAAAACATAGAACAACTGGAAAAGTAATTGAACAATAGATGATCCAAATGGAGATCATATTTATTTTATCTATTTAAACAAAGCATTTCATCCCCCCTTTAAAAAAAAAAAAAATATATATA
>JAHKKF010517974.1:0-10793 GCA_019740295.1 Labeo calbasu
TTTCTGTTTCAGGTATTGTCAGTTTTATCAATTTTATGTTTCTTTTTAATTCATTTATTTATTTATATTTCAGTTTTTTTCTTAATTTTTTAGTTTCAATTATTTTAGTTCAGTTTTTGTTGATTTTTGTCATTTTTACTAGTTGTTTTTTAGCTTGTATTTATTTTATATTAGCTTTTATTTCAATTTCAATTCATTTTTGTTTTTTTAAAATGTCCAATTTTTATTTATTTTATTTCAGTTTCAGTTATTGACAGTTTTAGCAGTTTTGTTGTGTTTTTTTTTTTTTTATTTTGTATATATTTAAAAAAAAAAAAATACAATTTTTGTCAAAATCTGTAATCTGAGGGTGCAAAAAATCTAAAAATCACCTTTAAAGTTGTCCAAATGAAGTTCTTAGCCATGCATAATACTAATTAAAAATTAAGTTTTGATATATTTACGGTAGGAAATGTACAAAATATCTTCATGGAACTTGATCTTTACTTAATATTCTAATGATTTTTGTCATAAAAGACAAATTGATCATTTTGACCCATACAATGCATCTTTGGCTATTACTGCAGATATACCCGTGATACTCAAGTCTGGTTTTGTGCTCCAGGGTCTCCATGAGCTACTGTTTAATAAGTAAACATGTGACGTGTCTCAGTGTTTGTGCCTGTACCTTCCTCTTCAGCGTGTCTCCGGTCTCTCTCGGGGACGACAACGATGGGAACTTGTCTCTGGGCAGCAGCTTCATTCCCAGCTGAGCTCGAATCTTACTGCACAAACATGAGCACCAGTTCAGTTCAGATCCACAGATCAAACGCAGCACAAACTGAAGCCGGATCTTACTTGGTTTCCTCCATGCTGTAATTCAGAGGGTCTGTCTCAGAGTCGGCTTCCGTATGACCATTGGTTGAGCAGGTGGGGGCGGGGCCTGGAGATGAAACAAGCTCCTCCCCTTCTTTCAGTGCCTGTGTGAGCTCCTCCTCTGTGACCACTGACAGAACAAACTCATGAATATTCATATCTATAAGCCACTCGTAACTAATGAGAAACACTTCATTAATGATTGATGACTGATTGATCGGCTCACCCTGGTTGTCGAGTTTTTGCAGTCCGGGCAGGTTTCTGATGACGGTCATGCGGTATTTGTGCGGGTCGGCATCACAGCACGGGTTCTCGGCCAACCACAGCACCTTCAGACGTCTCAGCTGCTGCAGATGCTTGAGCTCCGACAGACTCTGGATGTTATTTCGTCTCAGATAGAGCTCGCTGAGATGCTGACACGACGAGATGTGCTCCAGGGAGGAGATCTTATTAGCACTGACAACACACACACACACATTTATTGCAGATATATAACAGATTTATTATGGATTATTGCCAGAAAAGTCAAAACAAACCTCAGTGTGAGAACCTCAATATTGGGAATCTCCACAAATATGGAGATCTGTGGAAAAAATGAACATACAGTGAGATATATACTATGGCACTGAATTAATATCGTATTTTAAATAATATTTTGTAATTATATCCATAATTTTAATAAATTAAATCTAATAAATAAAAATTTACAGAAACTAACAAATACACAAAAAACACTAAAATGTAAACAAATTTTAAATTAAAATGAAAAAAAAAAAAAATTAAGAAAAATAAAATATTAAAAAAAATAATAATAATAATAAATAAAAAATATATAACGGAAACTAAAAAATTATGACAGAAAAGGAATAAAAATGACAAAATACACAAAAAACTAAAAATAACTGAATAAAAGCTAATAAAAATAGAAATTAAAAAACATCAAGTAAAAATGACAAAAATCTACAAAGTTACTAACGCTAAAATAACTAAAACTAAAAAATTTAAATATATTAAATAAATACAAAAATGAATTTAAAAAACAACAAAACTACTGAAACTGAAAGAAAATTAATAAAAAATGGACTCAAAAAACTAAAATTAAAAAAATGACAAAATACACAAAATTAACTGCAAATAACTGAACTGAAATTGAAATAAAACCTNATAACTAAAACTAAAAAATTTAAATATATTAAATAAATACAAAAATGAATTTAAAAAACAACAAAACTACTGAAACTGAAAGAAAATTAATAAAAAATAGACTCAAAAAACTAAAATTAAAAAAATGACAAAATACACAAAATTAACTGCAAATAACTGAACTGAAATTGAAATAAAACCTAATAAAAAAATAAACAAGTTAAAAACAACTAGTAAAATTGACAAAAATCAACAACATTATTAAGGCTAAAACTGAACTACAACACATACATTATAAACAAAATAATACATTAAAAAATGAATTAAAAATGACAAAATACACAAAATTACTAAAACTGAAAATAACTGAAATTTAACAAACAAAAAAATTAAGAACTACACAAACTACACAACAAAATTACTAACCCTGGAAATAACTGAACTGAAATTGAAACTGAAATAAAAGCTAATAAATGAATGGAAGTTTAAAAAACAACTAGTAAAAAATGACAAAAATCAACAAAGTTACTAACACTAACACTGAACTAAAATCACTAAAACTAAAAAATTAGGGGGGAAATTAAATATTATTAAATAATAATATTAGTACAAATTAAAATATAAAAAAGTGAACTAATAAAACAACAAAACCATACTGATATATTTACATAAATATCAAAGTATACCATGGTAAACCAAAAACATTTCTTAATGTAGTCTTTAATCAACTTTTCACTTAGTCATAACTTAATTTCTTATGTCGTGTTGCTTGTTCCGCTATAAATAATATCATGCATCATAACATCAGAAGAAAAAGATTGAAAACTCACATCTGTCAGACTGCAGCCCCTGAAACACACGAATAAATGATTAGAAAATACACTTATTCAGCAAAAATCATCCATTTAATCCACACTGCTGATATTAAACTAAACGTAAACCTATAAAACACTGAATCAATGAATAATCATAATTAATTGACTTGTTTTGATGAGGCTAACAGCTAACGAATGGCAGAAACTCACCAGCAGTTTAATTTCTTCACGCTTTCCAGGTCCGATGCTTTAGCCCGAGCTAGAACGAGTTTACGCGTTAATTTCATGCTGATCAGTGTTAGTGTTTCGATTATAAATGCGTCAATGTTGATCTCAAACGCGTCCAGTGAACATCATCATCACAGCGCTGCTGCTCACGGTCAGTCACTGCGCATGCGCCTCACTGCGCGTCCATGACAACAGCGCGTTCACAACATCCGCATAGTTCACAACGGCAGCAGCAGAGGGCGACAAAACACCAAACATTAGTCCGTCAATATTTATAGCGGAACAAGCAACCACGACATAAAACATTAAGTCATGATTAGGTTCAGAGTAGGTTAGGGAATACATACAAGAAATGACTTTGGTACCCACATGGGACCTTGGTTTATCATGGTATATTTGATGTTCATGTAAATATCATGCAACATGAATATGGTTTTGTTGTGTGTTGTGTTTTGGTGTTGTTTTATTAGTTTTTTTTTGTTGTCATTTTTACTAGTTGTTTTTTTTAACTTCTATTTATTTTTATTAGCTTTTATTTCAATTTCATTTCAGTTATTTACAGTTTGTTGTGCATTTTGGCATTTTTTAATTTATTTTTTATTAATTTTATTTCAGTTTCAGTTATTATAAGTTTTAACATTTTTGTTGTGTTTGTTATTTTTTATTCATTTTTTGATTTTTTTATATTTAACATTTTTCTTAATTTTTTAGTTTCAGTTTTTTAGTTCAGTTTTGGTGTTAATAATTTTGATGATTTTTGATATTTACTTGTTGTTTTTTAACTTCTATTTATTTTGTATTAGCTTTTATTCAATTTCAGTTCAGTAATTTCCAGTTTTAGTCATTTTGTTGTGTATTTTATGATTTTTATGCTTTTTTTATTTAATTTTTTTGATTAATTTCATTTTAGTTTCAGTTATTGTCAGTTTTAGCAATTTCATTGTTTTATTATTATTTTTTTATATTTAATTTTTTTTTTTTTAGTTTCAGTTATTTTTGTTCAGTTTTAGTGTTAGTAACTTTGTTGATTTTTGTCATTTTTATTAGTTGTTTTTTACTTCTATTTTTTGTAGCTTTTACTTCAAATTCAGTTCAATTATTTACAGTTTGTTGTGTATTTTGTCATTTGTTATTCATTTTTTNAATTTTTTTGATTAATTTCATTTTAGTTTCAGTTATTGTCAGTTTTAGCAATTTCATTGTTTTATTATTATTTTTTTATATTTAATTTTTTTTTTTTTTTAGTTTCAGTTATTTTTGTTCAGTTTTAGTGTTAGTAACTTTGTTGATTTTTGTCATTTTTACTAGTTGTTTTTTACTTCTATTTTTTGTAGCTTTTACTTCAAATTCAGTTCAATTATTTACAGTTTGTTGTGTATTTTGTCATTTGTTATTCATTTTTTAATGTCTAATTTTTATATTAAAATTGTTTGATTTCAATTTCAGTTATTGTCAGTTTTGGCAATTTTGTTGTTTTTTATTCATTTATGTTTATTTATTTATTGTTTCAGTTATTTTAGTTCAGTTTTAGCATTAATGATTTTGTTGAGTTTTGTCATTTTAGTAGTTGTTTTTTAACATCTATTTATTTTTAATTAGCTTTTATTTGTTTTAGTTTTAGTAATTTTGTGGTGTATTTTGTCATTTTTATCCATTTTTTAAATGTAAATTTTGTATTAATTTTATTTCAGTTTCAGTTTTGTCAGTTTTAGCAATTTTGTTGTTTTTAATTTTTGTTTGTTTTTATTTATTTTTGTCTATTTCAAATTTTTGTTTTGTTTTGTTTTGTTTTTTTACAAAAAGTAACTATGTTTATTTTTTCATTTTTAGGTTTATGGTTTTCGTTTTAGTTACACACTATTCATTACAACTAACTACTAAAACATATCAAAACAAACTAGTTGTCCTGCTCTGGCAGTGTCTTTATCTGAGTGTCTGGACGCTGTTCTTGTAGATTAGAGCTTCGTCACAGACGCAGTTTACCATAAAGCCTTTTTTCCCCACTCTTAACTCATTAACATTTCAAGTTTAAAGCATTAACCAATCATATCATTCAAATAAATTGCTTCTGCTACTTATTATTCATAAACAACCAGAAAAGCGTCGCCGAAGGCACTTTCTCCGATGATCAGTCTAGTCATCTCACGGGAACGCGCAGAGCAAACAGGAGGCGGACCGGACGCGCGTACGTGCGCGCGGCGCCGACACAGTTCGTGCGCTGCGTGAGGCGAATGTAAGCAGCTTTCACGGGAATCAGTGCGCAGGAAACCAGTGTATTTTCCGGCGTTAAGGGCTCATATCTGCTATCTTCCATCATGCATGTGGACTTTGAGAAGCTGCGGATGAGCGGCGCGGGAAAAGCCATCGCGGTTCTGACGAGCGGCGGAGACGCGCAGGGTAACAAATGACTATAAAGAGCGAATAAAGTACATAAAGCGAGCGAATGGAGGCGCACGCAGATTCTGACAGCACAAGCTGACTGCGACTGTTGCTCAACAGAGATATTTTAGCCAACAGTCGCTTCAAAAGCATTTTTGATGCACAATTTCTGTGATTTTCGAATATATGTTGGCCATAATATGAGATCTTAGAATGAATTGAGACACAGCCCGTGCATCTGACTACCTGTTGTAGAGTAATGCGCTCATACAAACGCTGACATCCATTCCCGCTAACAAAAAACGTTTTGTAAACATATTTCTTAAACGTTATTTCTTAAACGTCTAGTTTTTAAAGTATTAAGTACGTTACGACGTGGTTATTTTGACCGTTAGATGAACATTCCATTCTGGCATTTTAAAAACGCGAGAACGTTACATTTAAATATTCTCTCAACGTATGAATCGCTATTTGTTTATATTTAAATAACGTTTTTTCTTGGTTATGCAAACGTTCGAGGAACTTTTTTATTCTATCAGTTTGAAAACGTTATGAGAATGTTACATTTGAATGTTTAAATCACCCATTATTTACGTTTACCAGGGTTCGTACAAGCCGCTTAAAGTCCTTAAATTTGACTTTTTGAAATTTAAGACCTGGAAAACCCCTGAAAATAGCAATATTCTTTAAGAGGTACTTGAGAAGTGCTGGAATTGTTGAAAGACTATGAAATGAGTGTTTATTGTTTTCAATGAGCACACATCCTTTCACACAATTAAAAAAATATCATACTTTATTTCAGTTAATGTCATTAAACTAGCGAGCTAAGCCAGTAGTAGTACTGACAGTGTTGTGTAAATATGACTGAAGACGCGAACAGATGAACCGAGTGCGTCATTTGTGCTGGAACTGCTCCGATTGATTCAAACTCATGACTTTGATCATTCAGTTCAAGCGATTCACTTGCAAAAACCAGATCAAATGAAAAGAGCCATTCATTTTCGAATTGTAATGATTTTAAAAAGCACATCGTGATGGGTAAAATGGAAATTTTCAAAACTCCAAAACATTTAAACCAATTGCATCAAAATGATTCACTATTTCCAAGCGCTCCAATTGGATTGTGTATCTCGAATCATTTGGTTCATATCAGAACTTCAAATTGTGAATCATTTGATTAAAATCAGAACTTCAGAGCGGGTTCATGAATCGTTTGACTTAAATCGGGACTTCAGAGTGGGTTTGCAAATCATTTGATTCAGATTGGGATTTCAGAGTGGGTTTGTGAATCATTTGACTTGGATTGGGACTTCACATAGTGTATTATTTGATTTAGACTGTAACTTCAATTCAGAGTGCGTATTGCAAACCATTTGATTTAGATCGGGACTTCAGACCAGGTTCACGAATAATTTGATTCAGATTGGGGTTTCAAATCGCGTATCACAAATCGTTTGATTCAGATCGGGACTTAAATTTGGAGTGCGTATCGTGAATACTTTGATTCAGATCAGAACTTCAGAGTGGGTTCACGGATCATTTGACTTAGATCGGGACTTCGGAGCGGGTTCCTGAATCTTTTGATTTAAATCAGAACTTCAGAGTGTGGATCGTGAATCATTTGATTCAGTTTGAGACTACAGAAGTGAATCGTTTGATTCAGATCAGGATTTTGGAGTGATTTTGTTCATCTTTTTTTTGATTTCTTTTTCTTAAAACAGTAGAAAACATCAAACCATTAAGGCAGTACAGTTATAAAAGCAAAAGAAAGTACGAACAAATACAAATCCCTGTTTATCTTTTTTTGATAGATAAGACATTGTTTGATAACTTTACAATATCTGTACGAACCCTGATTTGAATATCAATAAGAATATTGACAACGTTAGAGGAGCATTCCATTCTATCACCTGTTAAAAACATCAATTTCTTAAGGTATTAAGAAGTTTTCCACTTGGTAACTGATTTATTAATTTCAGTGACATTTCTTTTTTTAATTTCTGCATTTTTCTGGGCTTCCACAGCCATAGAAACTATTACAAATAAATATTTGGAAAAATAATAAATAAATAAATAAAAATAATTTCTATAAAATAAAACAACAATGGAAAATATAAAAAAATAAAAACTACATTGTTAAATACAAAAAATACTATATAACAGATTTATTAATTTCCGTGACATTTTGTTTTTTAATTTCCTTATTTTTCTGGGTTTCCACAGCCACGGATATGATTAAATAAAAAAAATAAATAAATAAAAACACTTTATTCCAATCAATAAATTTGACTATTTAATTTTTTTTTTTTAATATTTAAAAAACATTTTTTTCTTGGTTTTACGAAAGTTAGTAGAGCATTCCATTCTGTCAATTTGAAACTCCCTGTTTCCTGTTAGCCGATTCTTCATGATTAAAGGACAATGTTTTCTGCTAACATTACAAAGACATTCGGCAAAGATAAGACTTCTGAGCATGTTTTCTGTCAACATTATGAGAACGTTTATCAAACATTAATACTGTTATTAGAACATTCCATGAAGATTCAGAATGTTTTGTCTTAATATTTACATAAAACATTAGTGAAAGTGATGGCAGTATTCTGGAGCGTTACTACTCGGGGTGTGATTTCCTGATTTTCTGTGCTTTTTCTGATGCGTCTGTGTCAGAGAGTGAGTATCTGGGGCATAAGTAATGCATGAACTTTCTGTTATGTAAGCTGTCATGACCCCTGTCTAGTGTGCGTGCACATCTCGTGCTTCAGTAATTCTTTTATTTGCTCCTGAATTGTTTCCAGATTAAACTTGCTTTGCGTCTTGCAACACTATATTGCATTGCAACTGTCAGCCTGCTGCATTAAACACAAATAAATGGACATAATCTTGCTTTTAGATGCTCTTTTTGAGGTGTGAAATGCATGATAACGTGTGTGATTCCTGCAGGTATGAACGCGGCCGTTCGCGCTGTAACACGCATGGGCATTTACGTGGGCGCTAAAGTCTACCTGATTTATGAGGTGAGAGATGCACTGATGCACTGGACTGGAGTCATGTCTGCTGTGGTGCTGATGCATGTGTTTCTGTAGGGTTATCAAGGCCTGGTGGATGGAGGAGATCATATCAAACTCGCCAACTGGCAGAGCGTCACCAACATCATTCAGCTGGTGAGTCTTCAGCAGGTTTAATGCATGTTTTGCGACACGCATCTCATAAAACAGCATTCACAAAAACGTCGTTGTAAAAATAAAAAGTAGAAAAGGAGGGCTTGAAGAATTACTAGTGATATGGAGCAAGTTTTAATATTTTAATTATAGATTATGAAGACAAATTTATTTATTAACTTATTTATTTTTATGTAATTGTTCTGTTTTTGTATCAAACTTTTATTTTCTATAAATGTTTTATTTGTTTATTTGTATATAAATGCTTTATTTATGTATTTTATAGAATAGTATTTATTTTATGGAAATGTTTTTTATTTATCCAAATATTTATTTGTAATCACATGCACAAATTAATTGAGCACAATGCAGATATTAAAAATATATATATATATTTTCCATTGTTGTTTTATTAATTAATAAAGTTTTATTAATTTTTTTTCATTGAATCTTTTATTTATTTAATTTATAGAAATGTATTTCTTTATAGAATTTTTTTATTTATCCCACATATTTGTTTGTAATAACATACACAAATTAATTGTGCACAATGAAATAATGAAATAAAAAATGTAATGGAAATAAATAAATCAGTAATATAGTAGTATTCTAGTTAACCATTTTAATTCATTTTTATTTTTATATTTTCCATTGTTGTTTTGATTTTACTTGGCATTTTATTAATTTTATGGGTTTTTTTGTGTGTTTTTTCTTAATTGTTCTTTATTTGATTTATATCTATTTTTTAAACATATATTTTATTAGAACTTTAAATTAGTTTGAGTCATTTTCAGTTCTTCAACTTAAACTTAAAAAAATAGAAATGATACCAAATAACATATTAATAAAAAAAAAACAATCAAAATTTAAAATTCTAATTTCCAGGCCTGGGAAAGTCATGGAAATGAATATTTTTTTTTTTTTTTTAATGTTGAATGTCATTTTTTTTTCTATTTACACTAAGCTGTAAAATATTTAATTAATCACTAGAAATTGTGTTTTGTGAATGCATGTATTGAATATGTAAACAGATTCAAATGTGATTTCATATTGATTTTAATGGCTGTTATAATGTCAGGTTCTGCTGTTTGTAAGGGAGTTGTCAATGTTTCTCCAGGAAACTGTGAGATATAACATCCTCTCCGTCTGTGTCTTCCTGCACGTTTTGACTGACAGCAGCAGGAAACAGGATTTAGATTAAAGCGTCAGATTAAATCTGAGATTACAGCAGAGACCCTCAGCAGTGTTTACGTCACACACAGACTCGTGACACAGCACATACTGCATAATTGTGGTTAAAAACAGTGTGCAATGTGCCTTTCAAACAGCAGCATACTTGTCACGCTGTGCAAATATTGCATGTTTGAGTCTGATTATTGAATGCTTTATTAAAGCTTGAGTGCGTTGCATTGTGCTGTGGTTGTGTACTGCATGAATTGAGTAAATGTAGTGCTTTATCTGACCTGCACACGTACTGTACTGCAAACACAGCATGTGCAGCCTGTAGATGTTGTCTTGCTGATGTGTTGTGATTGCGGTCAGGGCGGCACAATCATCGGCAGCGCCCGCTGTAAACCCTTCACCACGCACGAGGGCCGTCTGGCGGCGGCGTTTCACCTGGTCCAGCGCGGCATCACGAACCTGTGCGTGTGCGGCGGCGACGGCAGCCTGACCGGAGCAAACATCTTCCGCAGCGAGTGGAGCGACCTGCTGTCTGAACTCGTGCAAGAAGGTACACACACACTGTTTATTTACCGTCAGATACGTAGAATTATTATTGTAATATTTTTCAGTTTATTTTTAGTTTAAGTTCTAATTTTGTTTTTTTGTTTTTTTTAAATGTCTATTTGTTTTGTACTTCAGTTTTAGTTCAGTTATTTCCTGTTTTTGTTTTAATAATTTGTTTTTGCTTTTTATTTATTTATTTTTTTTTATTTCAGTTCCATTATTCCTAGTTGTGTTTAGTTAGTTTTTGTTTTTCTTACTTTTTAAACATTTAAATAAATGGCTTTTTTTAAAAAACCCCTTTTATTTCTGTTTCAGAGTTTTTTATTTTTTATTATTTAATCATATTAATTTTATTATTAATTCAGTTTTAATATCAGTTCATTATTTATGTTTTGGTCATTTTTATTATTTGTTTTATTAATTTCTTACTCATAATTTAGTTCAGCTGTTTTTATTTTTTATTTATTTTGTTTTATATCTATTTTTT
>JAHKKF010517975.1:0-15595 GCA_019740295.1 Labeo calbasu
TTTTTTTTTTTTTTTTTTTTTTTTTCCCCTCTTCCTCTTCTCTACCCCAGAATAATCTTAAATATGTCCCATGCACTGGTAACAGGATTCCAAAAATTGCAAACCTCATGAAAAACACATGTAATATAAAATAGCTCATTTAATATTTAGTTTGACCTCCGGAAATTTATGATCAACATTTTCTGAAGGTTAAGCACCTCCCTTCATTGACCATTTCCTGAAAATGGAAATGAAAAAAACAAATGGTTTCTGGCTTTATTTTGACCCTATTCCTGTAGAGTGGAACAGAAAGTTTAGTAAAATTAAAAGATTAGCATTCAACAAAGCCAAAGTACACTCATGAACATACTTGTGAAGGTTATCTATCAGGGTTCATGACTTCATAGCTGAAATTCACTTAAAGATCTTATGAAAAGCGTCTTGGAATCATATCGCTTCTGGTTGACTGGCACTTGATGAAAGACTCCGTGAAATCCACAGAAATCAAACACGAGCCACGTGGGCCTCATTCAGGCTTTAATTGTTTTATTTAGATCTATAGATTTCTAAGCACAGTGGTTTCCCGTCTCAGGAGATCTTTTTTAATGAAATATTGAGTTCAAAGACTCATAGACCACACAGAGAAGTGTGTGTGAATGCTGAAGGCAATAGCAAAGAGGACTGAGCACATCAAAGTGAACACAAATCTTCACATTGGAAACTAGATTACAGCTGGTGAGATTAGCGCCGCGCTAGAAACAAGGTACATGTACTGTCACACGCACTCAGACAATTGATCATCAGGAAAACTGCAATTTCTAAAATCGAATCAAGCTACGGAAGTGTGAGTTTGAAGACGGTCCTATTTCCGGTGCAGTTAAGATTATGAAGCTGCAATGAAGAGCAGCAATACTAATGAAGCATATCAAACCATCGGTGTAGTTTTTATGAATGAACACAACCACATAGTGTAAAAATAATGAGTTTAATGGTAAAGACTGTCAAAATGCTATGGTAAGAAACTGTTATTGGTTAAGACTAACTTCCTTTATATGGTAAAAACTGTAATATGTCTAATGGGATGTTCTATGTATTCCATGGATATTTACAGTAAAATGCAATTTCAGAAGCAAAAAGGTAATCTTATAACTTAAAGTGGGGAAAAAAAACTACTAAAAATTGATATTGAAAGAATCCTCTAAATGCTTTTTTTTAAAAAAATTTTTTTTTTTTTCTTTTAAGTTACATACATTTGGAAACATTCCCACCATACAATAGAAAATATATATATATATATATTTTTTTTTTTTGCATTTTTTATTTCATATCTCCCAATTATTATTTTTTAACTTACTATATCACAATTCTGACTTTTTTCCTCAGAATTGCAAAGAAAAAAAGTTATAATTGTGAGAGTAATAAAATTGCAATTTTTTTTTTTAAATAACTGTTTCTAGTTTTTTCTTACAAGTCACAAACATTTGGATCCTTTCCAACCTCAGAATAGGAAAAAAAGAAAAAATACATTCATATCTAATTTTATATTCCACAATTTAGATTTGGTTTCTTTTAAACTTATTAATATCTCACAACTGACTTTTTTCCTCAGAACTACAACTGAGGTTAATAAAATCACAGTCATCTTTTTTCTTTTAATAACTCTAGTTTTTTCTTTTCTAGATTTTTTTGCTTTTTAACTTGTTTTTGCGATTCTGACTTTTTCCCTCAGAATTGAGTTTATATCTCACAATTTGAGCTTTTTCCCCTTAGACTGCAAAGTCGGAATTGTGAGATTAATAAAGTCACAGTTACCATTTTTTTCTTTTAATAAATGTTTAAAGATAAAAATATTTTTAAATTAATATCTGACAATTCTGACTTTTTTCCTCAGAATTGCAAAGAAAAAAGTTACAGTTGTGAAATTAATAGTCACCATTATCTTTTTTTTCTTTTAATAACTTTCTAGTTTCTTTCTTTTCTAGATTTTTTTTTCTTTTAATTTTTTTTTTTTTGCAAATTCTGACTTTTTTCCTTCAAAACTGAGTTTATATCTCACAATTCTAGCTTTTTTTCCCCTTAGAACAAAAAGTCAGAATTGTGAGATTAATAGTCAAAATTACCATTTTGTTCTTTTAAAAAAAATGTTTAAAGATAAAAGAAAACAACAAAATTCAAGATCTAACTTTTTCCTCATTCTGAGTTTCTCCCAATTCTGATTTTTGTTTCTTTTAAACTTAATATCTCAAAATTCTGACTTTCTTTCTTCAGAATTGCAAGAAAAAAAATCAGAATTGTGAGATTTCTAGCCGCAATTACCCATTTTATTTTTTATTATTTAATTTTATTTATTTTTTAAATTTTGTGGTGGAAATAGGCTTTCATAGTTTGTGTTACATCTTGTGATTTCAATTGATTTCTATGTTCACTGCATTATTTTAGTGTCATGCATATACCATATTCAATTTCAGCTCAGTCCAGCTCATTTTTTTTTTTTTACTGCAGATTTCAGGGTGCGGGGGGCTCGACAATGTACGTTTTTTTTTTTTTTTTTTTTAATAATGATGATTGCCCATTAATATCAAATTCAACTAATGCTCAAATGTGTGTGTCACGTGTGTATTTGTCTGCATTGAACACTTATCCAATCAGAAATTAGAGTCTGAAATACCCTTTTTATAAATGTCACAAGAACACTGTAGTTATTTTAAAGACCACCTGTGGCGAAAGTAAAGTTTTTAACGTTGTTTACATGTCTATTTGCTTTTTAATATGCTTAAACACAAACAAACCACGTGCATATTCCTGAGCATTTTCGCCTTAATACAGCTTGTTTCTCTTTTATTTCTTTCTATTTCAAATATATGGTTTAATAAATCCAATATTGCCACATACAGTACTATTGTGTAGCATTTACTACTTCAGTTAAGCAAGTGAAAGTGAAGCAAGTAGTCAGAGCTGGTGAGACTGAGAGGAGCGGGGATTAATTTGCAAATTCAAAAGGTTAAAATGTCATTCTGATGATCAAAGATTAGTTTAAAGGGATAAAATTGGTGACTGCGGAGGAAAATGTTGTTCTGTGTTAACTGAAGTTTCCATTGTCTCATTCTTAGCTGGCTACTCAACTCTTGAATTTGAGCAAAAAGAGAAAAGATGAGAAGAGGTGACGAGGGGAAAAAGCAGTCAGGAGAAAAGAAAAGTGAGTATTCTCCTGGTGATTTCCAGTAAAACCCTCAAAATGGCAAAACGCTGCAATACATCACTTAAATGTAGGTATGTTCAGCATTTACTGGACTCTGATTTGGTTTGCTCTGAGATGTAACAGCGAGCGGAGTGGACCTCTGGGATGCGGATTTTCCGCTCAGTCTCATTTGACAACGTTTAGCGTTTGAGTGGGACGGCGCGCCGACCGGCCTCTTGATCAAATATCGGACATTTCTGTTCTCCAGGAGAAATTTGCTCTCACTTTGCCCGACGCGTATATCTTCCGAAGGCTAACAGGCTCGCTCGAGCCCCTCTGAAACTACTCTTAAAAGTAGTCAAGTTCGCCTCGCCGCATCGGAACAGGAGGGGGCCGGGAGACGGGAAAGACGTCCCATCGGCACAGGTGCCCTGGGAACGTCAGGAGACTCGGAAACAGCATTTAGCACTTTACTGACCTTCGGTCCACCTTTTTCTCCAAATGTCCTGGCTGGGCTAAGATTTTTTTTCCTAGTCATTTTTCTTGTTCTCCTGAGAGGAGATCAACTGATTGACCAGATACACATTCGCATAGAAAAAGCAACATCTCGTATTTAAAAGTTCTGATACATGGAGGAAAATTGTGCTTAACGGCTTCAAATTGGGGTATTTTGCAGGGTTACAGACATCGGAGACGGTCCTCGGGAGAGAACAACGTGTGAAACTTGTTAAGGGGAACTTCAAAATGCCCCATAAATCCACATTTTTTTACTGCAATCTTTAAGTCTGGCAGCACTGAGGAAATATGTGTGGAATAAATCTATTTTACGAGTTTGTTTTGGGAGGAGTCAGACTTAAGGATAGCGAAACGTTTATTGCGATAATCGCAAGTCTATGTGGGACTATCAGATTAGCAGTGTGGATCTGACGTGAGTTTCGTGGTCGAACTTTGGGGAATTGGTCTCCATTAAAAATAAACGCAGCAGAGCTTTATCAGTCAGATACTGGATGCAGAACTCAACAAAGGAGAAAAAATGCTTGGGAATGGGAAACTTTTAACAATAGCAAGCAATGACAAGTGTAGACGCCTCCATAATCTCATAAAAAGGGGGGGTTAAATTCTAGATAACTCTACGACAAACAAACAACACAGAAAGTATTGAAAACAGGGCCTACGTTGAACGCTGTCAAATTTGTATGACTGAACTTCAGTTGTATTTGTTGCAGCTTACCTTAAGAAAATGTCACTTAAATGTGAAAAAATCAATGTGGTTTGGTCTGAATGTCATCTAGTGCCAGCTTCTGTGAAAAACAGATTAAATTTGATTATTATTTGACAAAACGGAGAAAGATGGTGGCCAGGTTATTTAGTAGATGGAGATCACATCAATGATTTTGCTGTTGCTGCATTACTTAAACTTAATTCCACTTCATTTCTCTAAAACTAAAACAGTGATACAGTACATGAGGGATTATTAAAAGTGTGATTTCCAGACCTACAAAAAAAAAAAAAAGTCATGGACATTTCTATAATGAACAGATTTTTTCTAATTATGTCAAGCAAAAATTAGTTAAAAAAAAAAGAAAGTAAAAATCATCAAATTCAGTGGTCATAAAAATTCTTGAAAAGTCTGGATTTATGGAAATTATTACTTTTTATTTATTTAAATTTAATTATTTAATTACTTAATTTAATTAAACTGTAATTATTTTTAGTGCTGTCAAATCGATTAATAATATTAAATAAATATTTGCACATATATATGTATTCATATTTATATATGATTTATATTATGTATAAATACAAATATATATATTACATTAATTTCTTAAATATATAAATGTATGTGTGTATTTTTATATATACATGCAAATATACTCAGCACATGCACATATATTATGTAAACACAAACTTTTATTTTGGGTGCGATTAATCACGATTAATCGATTTGACAGCACTTTTATTTTATTCTATGTAATTATATTTTAAATATTGCCACAGTTTCTGGAACAAAAAAGACCTGGATTTATTGAAATTAATTATTTTATTTATTTTAATTTAATTATTAAATTACTTCAATAATTATTTAATTATTATTTCTTTAAATATTGCCACAGTTTCTGTTAAACAAAATTGAAAAAAATAAATAAATATAATAATAATAATAATAATAATAATAAAAGTAAAAGTAAAAATCTTATCTTAATGGAATCATCAAATTCCGTGCTCATAAAAATTCTTAAAAAGCCTGGATTTATGGAAATTAATAATTTTATTTATTTATTTATTTATTTATTTTAATTTAATTATTTAATTACTTAATTTAATTAAACAATTTAAATATTGTAATAATTTTATTTTACTTAATGTAATAATTGTTTAAAATATTGCCAGTTTCTGTAAAAAAAATCAAATTCAGTGGTCATAAAAATTCTTGAAAAGGCTCGATTTATGGAAATTAATAATTTAATTGGTTTTAATTTAATTATTTAATTAATTAAAACAACTTAATTATGTTAATAATTTTATATAATGTAATTATATTTTTAAATATTGCCACAGTTTCTGAAAAAAAAAAAAAAAAAAAAAAATTGGGGGCAAAACCCATCTTTGTCATTACAGTAAAAGCCTTTATAAGAGGCCTTCAAACATTGCTTTGCAATATAATGGACCCTGGAATCAAAAAGGAGAACCTCATATCTAAAGTGGAAAAATAAATATAAATGATTAATTAAACACGGAAAAAATAAAAAAAAAATAAAAAAAACACCTTCTGTGCTTGGGCCCTTAAAACAAAGATTTTCTTCTTTCATTTTAATTTTAATTTCAGAGGTAGTTGAATACCATCTAAAGACCGTTCAAATCAACAGACAGTGCGACTATATATTATTTCAATAATTACATGGTAGATAGATAGGTAGATAGAGCTGTAAATCCCATTACCAGCACTATAACACATCAGGTTGTTTATGGAAATCCAGTTTGAGGCAATAGCCTCAGCCGTCTCTCGCCGTTGTGTTTCTTTAATGGATGTATATCTGAGTGAGTTTACTCCCTTGAGAGCCGACACAGTACACATCCACTTATCAGGACTATTACTGAGGACACACTCACACACGGCGAGCATTTAACTCCTTATCTCTGTCACACTCATCTTCAATCACCTTCAGCGGCTCAAGCAGCGTCTGCAGTCTTTCACGAGGCCCGGGTCATCGCTGCGCTTTCAATCCAGGGTCAAACGGCCCGTGTTTGGGCTACTAGTGAGTTACGATCCTTGACCTGTTCCAGATCTGTAGACATATACGCGTCTATCCGATTCCCTTTCTCTCTCATTCGCGGAAAGCAGAGCTGTTAGGATTATGTCTGTAATTATTTCTAATCTCTGTCACTCCTGTGATGGGATAATCCCACATTAAGGAGGCCACCTTTAAGAGCATTTCACACCATTTTCATTGGCTCTATCCAGATTAAACCGAGCTCGTCTTTACCAGGCCACGGGGCTGGTGTCATTGCACGCCCCTCCATTTGTCAGCCACATCATTGATTATCAATATTTCATTACAGCGCACAGATATTAGCCTGACCTCCTCTGAACCATCCAACACTTTCTCCAGGGTCAAGAGAGTTGGAGTGAGAGACACAAATACGATTTTGGTCTTATATTATGCTCTTTTGGTTGCGGCGAAGCAGTGAATATTCTTATTGAACGAGAAAAACAAGTTTAAAGAGACGCGGAAATCACACGCACAATATGTGATTTTTCTGTTTGGGAAACCTGCTTGAAAAAAGTCAATTTAGCAATTCTGTTTGGTGCCACTGTCTATCAAGTGCTAGAAAATTGGCATTTCACCTTTTACTTCCACAATTTAAAGTAATATTCTGGGTTTAATGCAAAAACAAGCTTTAAAGGAGAAGTCCACTTTACAGATATTGTACTCAACCCCTTATCATCCAGGATGTTCGTGTCTTTCTGTCTTCAGTTGTAAAGAAATTATGTTTTTTGAGGAAAACATTTCAGCATTTTTCTCCATATAATGGACTGATATGGTGCCCCGATATTGAACTTCCAAAATGCAGTTTAAAATGGCTTCAAACGATCCAAAATGCGGTTGTAAACAATCCCAGCAGAGGACGAAGGGTCTTATCTAGCAAACGATCTGTTATTTTCATAACAAATAATACAATTTTCAAAAGGTTAGAAACAAAGGTTTCTAGTCTCTTCTGCTCACCAAGCCTCCATTTATTTGATTTAAAATACAGGAAAAACAGTACAATTTTGAAATATTTTTACTATTAAAATAACTCTTTTCTATTTGAATATATTTCAAAATGTAATTAATTCCTGTGATTTCAAAGCTGAATTTTTAGCATCATTAATAAAGTAACATGATCCTTCAGAAACCATTCTAATATTATGATTTGCTGCTCAAAAAACATTTATTTTTATTATTACGGTGAAAACAGCTGAGTAGATTTTTTTCAGGTTTCTTTGATGAATAGAAAGTTTAGAAGAACAGCATTTATCTGAGATAGAAATCTTTTGTAACATCATAAATGTCTTTATCATCACTTTTGATCAATTTAAAGCATCCTTGCTAAATAAAAGTAATAATTTACAAAAGCTTTTTATTTTATATAAATCCTGATCATTGAGTCCTTCTATTCATCAAAGAACCCTGAAATAAAATGTATGTAAAATGTAAAACTATTTTAAATATTGATAATAATAACAAAAAACCAGCAAATCAGCATATTAGAATGATTTCTGAAGGATAATGTGACACTGAAGATTGGAGTAACGATGCTGAAAATTTTGCTTTGATCACAGGAATAAATTACATTTTACAATATATTCAAATAGAAACCAGTTATTTTAAATAATAATAATAATAAAAATGTTTTTACAGTATTTGCTGTATTTTGGACTAAATAAATGCAGGCTTGGTGAGCAAAAGAAACTTAAAGAAACATTAAAATTCTCACTGTTAAAAAAACTTTTGACTGGTAGTGTATAAATCATTTTTAATGTAACGAGTCCATACGTGCTTAAAATATATTATTTATTTAAAAAATCCAGGTAATTTGAATTTATATTTACAATTAATATTTATATATCATTCTAGTTTATTAATTAAATATTTAAATATTTTAATTTGAATAAACCTGAATGAATATGTAAAATTATTGTCTATACACTGTATATATGCAGTGTAGCTGCATTAATTACAGAATATATAATGCAACCAGATATATACATTCTATATGTACAGTATACAGTCTATGTGTATATATATATACAATCTATGTGTGTATATATATTCAGCATGCATTAAATATAAAATCAGTTTTGCATTAAAAAGTGACGTGATGCTGAAAAATTTGTATTTTAACATTAATCCAAATGCAGTACTTGCAATTTAAATAATTTACTGTAACTGTGATTTTTGTTTGCTTTGACAAGCTGAAATGGTGAGTCCAGGTTTTTTCTTCTTTTTTTTGTGCATATCAACAAAGTTCATCTGGTTTATTCCTTTAAAACGAAGCATAAGCAACTCTTTAAGTATACAAACACTCCCTGTTATATCTCCGTCTGTTTATCCTTCAGGTAAATAAAACCTGACAGAAAAACATCATCTTTCAACACCTAAAAACCATAGTCCAACCCGGAATTCTGCATAGCTAGTTTCATATTTCTCACAGCCTCTCTTTTATCACCTAATAAAATAAACTAAAATCAACATTTCATGTCCATTTTTTTTTTTTTTTGCCTAGCAGCATAATAGGATGTACAGTCCACCGGTCATTATAGCAAAATCTCCTTCAAGTTGGGATCCTGATCACCGTGGCGGGGTTTATTTCGCAATAATGACCGTCTTACTGTACATTATCTCTTATTGCTTAGATTATTCTGAATTTTAATAAATACAAAGCAGTTAGAGACCTCCCTGACCACAACCACCTCTATACGCAGGGCATTTTAAGCAGGACGCACGCGGCCAGCGCTGGCCCACCTCTCAACGGGCTCTTTTACAGTCTTGAGCAAACAATTATTATGCCAGCCTCTAATTAAAGCGTGGAGTCAGTGGTACGTCCAGCCTTGAAGTCCAAATGACCAAATGTAGTCCATCCCACCCCCCCCTTCGTAGCAACAGCGGCCCGCGCCGTCACCCAGGCCGCTTCGCGGGAGCAGCCGGAGTCGGGGTTGATCAAAAGCGGGCGAGGTGGTGTTCGCGAGGGCGGAGAGATGCCCGGGAGGGGGCGGGCGCGGGGGATAACAGGCCGGGCGGGAGAGCACTGACGCCCCACGGTTCCTGACCACGGTCGGTCTCTGATGGTCGCAGTCAGGGCTGTCGGTAGGGGTGACCGAAACCGTGGGTTCCAGCTCTATATCCGCAGCCTCCATCAAAGAACGAGACGGCCCTGCTGAGAAAGGCCGGAATAACAAGCATCAATGCGATTACACTGATGAGATAGGAGGGAACAAACTCGCTGAGGACAGTGAGCTGACATGTGACAGGAGTTGCGACAGGAAGTGAGGTCATGAGTGAGAGGAGTACAGAAGAAAACTTTCCACTTAAAGGGACAGTTCACACAAAACTGGAAGCTCTGTCATTTTGCAAACTGGTGTGACTTTCATTCTTCGTTAAGCAGAATATACTTAAATGATGACTGAATTTACATTTTTATGGAAATTACAACAGAAGAAAATTCCTCAGATCAAAAAAATATGGAAAACTTTACTGTTCAGATTTTTCTTTCAAAAGAAAGTAATACTTTTATTAAAGATGCAATAAATGGATCAAAAGTGACTAATTTACAATGTAATTTTTTTTTTGTATCAAAGAATCCTGAAAAACACTGAAGACTGAAGTAACAGTTGCTGAAAAATCAGCTTTGCATCACAGAAATAAATTATATTTTAAAATATATTCAAACAGAAAACATTTATTTCACAATATTACCATTTTTACTGTATTTTTGAACAAATAAATGTGGCCTTGGTGAGCATAAGAGACTTATTTTACATTTGAAGGTTAGTGTACATTTATAATGAAAGTCTATGATGCAAATTGACTTAAAAGTTTAAAAAAAAAATGCTTGTTTTTTTGTTAAATATTTTTATTCAATTTGTAAAATTATTTAAAATGGTGATGGTTTGTTGGTTTATTTCACTTTAGGACCAGACAATGACCAAAAAAAACCCCAAAACAAAACCCAAAACAACAACAACAAAAACATCCTTTTATTATACATTACATTGCATTTACAGTTTATAATTTAGAAGACAATTTTGTCCAAAAAATCAAATCAAATAATCCTAAAAACACTAAAGCCTGGAGTAATGGTTGCTGAAAAATCAGCTTTGCGTCACAGAAATAAATTACATTTCAAATTATATTCAAATAGAAAACAGTAATTTTAAATTGTAATAATATTTCACAATATTACCATTTTTACTGTATTTTTAAACAAATAAATGCAGCCTTGGTGAGCATAAGAAACTTCTTTCAGATTGCAACGCTAGTGTAAATTTATAATGAAAATCTATTATGCAAATTAACTGGGAAGTTTAAAAGAAGCCTGTATTTTTATTAAATATTTTTATTCAATTTGTAAAATTATTTAAAATGGTTTTCAATTTGCTTCACTATAGAACCAGATTGTAACCAGAAACAAAAACAACAACAACAAAAACTTATTATACATTACATTGTATTTACATTTCATAATTTAGCAGACAATTTTATCCAAAGTGACTTACAAACAAGGAGTACAATAACTAATAATCCAACAACAGGCAAAATTGTGACATAGGGTAAAATGGAAAATTAATCATTTTGAAAGTGTGTTTATATAATTAAAAATATAGAAATGGAAAAAAAAAAATATATTTTTTTATTAATAATTTATTTAATTAATTAATTAACTATAATTCTTATAATTAGTAATCAGGATAAAATGTCTTAGCAGAAAAAAGTAGCAGAAAGTGATTATAGTAAAAACTAATTTTGTAATAAAATAAAAGAACACACAGTTCAGATTTTTACAGTAAGTTTGTACAGTGTTTGAATGCGAGGCGAGACGGACTGCAGCTGTAGGTGAGGCCACAGTGGGAGGATGAGGAGGATGATCCAGGGTGACGACTCCTCCGAGACGGCCGTGATCCAGGGACGCCGCTCGGGCCCCAGGTACACGGCCTTTGCGTTCCCCTCAGCAGCCATAATGAGTTTAATCGGGTTCCTAAGCCGCCCGTTTGGGCCGATCAGAGCGGCCCCAGACGCCCCGCTGCAGATCCAGCCCGACCCCCCCAGAGCCCTACACAGAAACCCAGCGGCCCACCACCTGAGAGACGCACAATTTGGGCTCTTTCAGCGTATCAGCCAGTTTACGCCGTCTCTACAGGCGTTTCTTCATCTCTCCATTGTTGTTGTGTCTCTGATCGTTGGCCTGGTTTTCACACCGTCCTCCTTTTCCGAGTGACGCCAATTCGTCCGAGACCTCTGCGCTACTTTTCACCCCGTTTCTAAATATGAGCTTATATAATTGCTCCTCAAACATGGTTATGTAACACACAACAATGTAGATATGCAGAAACAAGACGAGGGCAAAGTCAGCTAGCCAGTGAGAGCTTCAACATTTCTTTTCTTCTAAAACGCCTCTGACTCACACACTTAGCACAGTCATCATCAAACCGGCCGGCCTCATTCATATTTCACGTTTACTTGTACTTTCAAGTACTTTTGCGCAACGCTTTGATCACTAAAGACAAAAGTCATCATATCCTTGCGAGCAGTTTAAGGTGTGCTCGGCTTCAAACCCTCAGAGAAAAATTCCAACCTCAAAATTAAAGTCTTGTCTCGATTAAACGGCACGTCCATCTCACGCATAACCTTGTTTTATAACGTTTCATGTTATGTAGGACTGGAACACCATGGGAGTTTGAGGAAAAGGAGAGTTTAATGCTCCTTCTATGCTCATTTTATACATAAAATGTATACATGTGATCCTGGACCACAAAAACAATTATAAATAGCACGGGTATATTTGTAGCAATAGCCAAAAATACATTACACGTTTTTTTTTTATGCCAAAAATCATTGGGATATTAAGTAAAGATCATGTTCCATGAAGATATTTTGTAAATTTCCTACCATAAATATATCAAAACTTAATTTTTGATTATTAATATGCATTGCTAAGAACTTTAAAAGGTGATTTTCTCAGTATTTTGATTTTTTTTTTTTTTTCTCAGATTTTAGATTTTCAAGTTGTATCTCGGCCAAATTTTGTCCTATCCTAACAAACCATAAATCAATGGAAAGCTTATTTAAACAAATCTCAGTTTCAAAAAATGGACCCTTATGACTGGTTTTGTGGTCCATATAGATATTTAAACACTTAAAGACACACACACAAAAATGTCTGTTTGTATGTTAGACCATTTATGTTTCTAAAAGTCTCTTATGATCACCAGGGCTGCATTTATTTCATACAAATACTGGGAAAAACATTAAAATTGTGAAAAATTATTACAATTTAAAATTGCTATTTTTTATTTGAATGCATTTTAAAATGTAATTTATTTCTGTGATGCAAAGCAGAATTTTTAGCATCATTACTCCAGTCTTCAGTGAGTTGCTGCTCAAGAAACATTTCTGATTATTTTTAATGAAAACAGTTGTGCTGCTTCATATTTAAAAAAAAAAAAAAAAACGTATACATTAAAAATGTATTGTGTCACTTTTGAACAGTTTAAAACATCCTTGCTGAATAAAAGTATACATTGTTTTCAAAAACAAGAACTTTTAAAATGACGTCCACCTGGTTTGATATTTTGTTATATAATATATATTTATATATAGGTATTTAGACACTTAAAGCACACTTACAAATGTCAAAAAAATTTCTGTATGTTAGACTATTTATGATTTTGAAAGTTTCTTACACTCGCCATGACTGCATGTTTATGATTAATAATACTGTTAAACAGTTATATTGTGAAAAATTATTACAACTTAAAACAGCTATTTTCTATTTGAGTATATTTTAAAATGTAATTTATTCCTGTGATGCAAAGCTGAATTTTTAGCATCATTACTCCAGTCTTCAGTGTCACATGATTCTTCAGAAATCATACTAATTTGTTGATTTGCTGCTCAAGAAACATTTCTGATTATTTTTAATGAAAACAGTTGTGCTGCTTGATATTTTAATGAAAATGTATACATTAAAAAAGGCTGTACTGTCACTTTTGAACAGTTTAATACATCCTTGCTGAATAAAAATATTGATTTCTTTCAAAAACAAAAACTTTCGAAATTACTTCCACTTGGTTTGATATTCCGTTATAAGAAAAAAATAGAAAAAAATAGATTATAGACAAGATTTTAGAAAATAGACATCTTTTACAAAATAAACCTATTCCTATAAATAATTCCTAATAGAGATTTCAAAAAGACTTTTTTTTTTTTTTTTTGACCCTGGACCACAAGACAAGTTGTAAGTAGCACGGGCATATTTGTAGCAATAGCAAACAATATTATATGGGTCAAAATGATTGATTTTTGTTCTATCATTAAGATAGTAAGTAAAGATCATGTTCCATGAAGATATTTTGTAAATGCACTACCGTAAATTTATAAAAAACATAATTTATGATTAGTAATATGCATTGCTAAGAACTTCATTTGGACAACTTTAAAGGCGATTTTCTTAATATTTTTGCACCCTCACATTCCAGATTTTCAAAAAGTTGTATCTCGACCAAATATTGTCCTGTCCTATCAAGCCATACATCAATGGAAAGCCTATTTATTTAGCTTTCAGTATAAATAGTTTAAAAAATGATCCTTATGACTGGTTTTGTGGTCCAGGGTCACAAATTATTACTGGCAACAAATTCCAACTGCATAAAGATTGCATACATTTTACTATATAAAATATACAGAATGTATGTTGTGCTCTAACTTGTAAATGACAGTGTGCATATAGTGCTAAACTAACCACAAAGCAAAATGTGACAATACATATATAAGCATTTGCATGCAAACCATGCAAACTTTAACTTATACATGCCAAGAGTGCTAAATTTGGTTATTATAATTAACATAAGTTGTTATATATCTAAAAACACAGAAGAGATGGCACGCAAGCATGACATAAAGATGTACTGGCAAAACCCATGTGATCAAACCGAAAGGAGAATGAGGGAAAATAACAAGAGAAAGAGAAGTTTATGGTTTTTGTCAGTGTTTAAGTGAGTGTACTTGACCTTCTGTCTGCTTGGAAGATCTGCTACATGTTATTGACTCCCATTTTCCCCATCCAGCAGCACTCGAAACCCAGAGACCGGCCTTTTACCCCGTTACTGCCTCTTCCAATACTTTAGATCAGGTTTAGTTTAAGGTCGACATCTTTTTGCTGCTCCTCCCAGAGCAAATCGAGCCGCTTTCTCGCATTTCAGCGAGAGAAATACTTGCGGGTTTCAAAGTTGGTTTTTCTGAGCTTCAGATCTTAATGAGAGCAGAAAGGTCGACGAGAGCTCGCCTTACTAGCCGTCCTGTCACTCTGTCACACTGTCAAAGCATTATCAGGAATTCATACAAACATATGGCATTTATGTATTAACACGTGCCAGATTTATTCTTGGCCACTTCCAGGGCAATAATCATTGTGAAGCTGTTCAACAAATCCTGTGTGTTGGCTTTCTAAAAAATGAGAGGGAGAGAGAGAGACACTTCTTTTCAATTCACAGCTTAAGAGTGCCACCCTGTGGACGGCACCGCTGACGGCGTCTCGGTTTGTTTTAAATGAATCAGATGGCATGTTTGTTCTTTTTCTTTGTTTGTTTGTTTCTGGTTATCGTTCAGCACTTAATGAACACTTAAAATGATGAAAGATTACCAGATGGATTGAGTGTTATCAGAGTTTCATCAGCCATTAGCCTGTCTGCAAAACAAGCTTCAGACGCTGGGAAAATATGTTTAATTATTTCTCAAAATAAAAATGTGAGAAAAAAAGAGAAGTTAAAAAAATTGGTGTACTTATTGTTGTTAAATGTATTCATTATCAAGGTTATATTATTCTAGTAGAATTTTTAAAATTGGTACATTATGATGATGATGATTATTATTATTATTAATACTTCTTTATTAAGATACACTGTAAAATTAATAATATAATATAAAATTTTATGATGTAATAGTAGTAGTATTTTATACTATTGAAATTATGATGTGCATCAAACAATAATAATAATAATAATAACAGTCTATATTATTATTATTATTATTATTAATTCAGTATTAAGATACACTGTAAATAATAATAATAATAATAATAATAAATTTTATGACAGTATTAGTACTAGTATTATTAGTATTCTTTACTATAGAAGTTATGATGGTGTATTAAATAGTAATAATAATAATAATAATA
>JAHKKF010517977.1:3307-13324 GCA_019740295.1 Labeo calbasu
TCAGGTCAGAAAATGTCCATTTAAGAAAAAAGCTCTGATTGGGGGATTTGGAGTCTTGAAATCTGGCAACCACATCCATGAAAGCTTGCAGAGGCAAATTAAATTTAATGGCAAATTAAAGTGAAACCATAATTATAAATAACCAGCAGGCAAATATTTTGCAAATGATTATGCTTAATAAATCAAGAGAAGTAGAAATAATGATCATGATTAAAGTACAATTTATTTTATTTTAGTACTAAAACTGAAATTAAAAACAATTAAAGCTAAATAAAAAAAAAATTAAGTAAAACTAATAAAAATGACAAAAGCGCACATCAAATTTGCTAAAACTTAAACGAAAATTAAAATTAATACTGAAAATATAAAAATAAAAGCATATTCCAAATATTAAAATACTATAGACCAATTGTAAGTTTGTAAACATTTTGGATGCGTGCGCATCATGATTGTAGAAAACCCTGGATAAATAGCCTTTATGGCTGGAGAATTACACAGATACGGTCCCAAATGTTTACATTTAAAAAGATTATAGATTGTATTGATTATATGTAATTTTCAAAATGTTCTCTGCATATTACAAGAGCTTGTCACCCAGCAATAAGCACTGTTATTCAATCTATAGAGCCATGGAATAAAAGAATTAAAAAAAAAAAAATTTGATTTTATATTTCAAAATTCTGACTTTATTCTTGCAATTCCGAGATAATATCTCTCAGTGTTAATAAGGAAAAACAACTCGTCATTTTCTCTTTTCCCCTCAGCTTAGATCCCACACTTCTGGGGTTTTTTTTCCCCCTTTGGAATTGACAAACTCACTATTTTTGAGTTAAATTAAGTTATAAAGTCAGAATTAGTAGATATAAACTTGCATTTGTGAAGAAAAAAATAAGTCAGAATTGAGAGATAAAATAAATGTTATGTAAAAATGTTAATAGTTAATAGTTAATGTTAATAGGTTTACATAATATTTCATGCTGTAATGGTAGGGCTAATACAGTACATCCCCTATAAACAGCGTATGTAAATATTATATAGACCTATTGTTTAAATCTAATTTATGCTTTAAAAGTAGAGTAATCATAGCACTTTTCATCCATAGTATGTCCTTTTAAACGTCTGCGTTTAGCTTCAAATAGCGTCTTTGACTACAGTATTCTATAACATTTTTTTTTTTATTATATAAATTATTTTTATTTTTTCTCTTATTCCATTGATTTTACCCATTTGCCTCCACTTGTTACCAGTGTTTTTCAGCAAGCACTATGCGCACACAGCTGCAATTAGTCAATATCGATAATTATCACGATAAAGTGAAAGTTGTAGAAACCAGACCATTAATTTTCCTTATTATTATTATTATTATTATTATTTTTATATTATTATATTAAGTATATTATTATATGTAGAAATTATTTTTTCTATTTAGATATTTATTATAATAATAATTATTTTATATATATATATATATATTTTTTTTTTTTTTTTTTTTTTATTTATTTATTTATTTTATTTTTTTAAAGCATTGGTCTCCCATAGTAGCAAGCATACATTTTTAAATCATGATAAACACAGTTAAAACCACACATAATGGTACCTCAATACCATGGTAAAAATATAACTACATGGTTTTATAGGTAGCCTGAAAAAAGTAGTCTAAAAACATTATGTACATGCACACATGCTATAGCTTAATCACAAATACATACATACTATAAATATATACCATTACTCCTGTAATAAAATTCAATGTGAATATCCCACATTGCTGCCACAATACCATGGTGCAGTGAGTGTTACTACAGTAAATCCATGGTAAATGATGGCGATGTGTAGACTGAAAAGTCTTCTGACTGCCTCATTGCACACAGCTTTAAACTAATCATTTGTGTTCATCGCTGAATTCAAGTGTTTCTCACTGGATCTCACAGCGCTGTTTAGTGCTTGCGTGACGGAGCCGTTCACATATCTTCTTTTGCATGCTCAAGTTCGTTATTTCAAATGTAAGCGTGTGGCAGCTGCGCTCATAACGGAAACGACATGGTCGTGACTGGTCGGGTTTTCCAGCCGCGTCCGTGCCACATCGAGATAATAAATGCGTCTATTCTAGTGAGCTTGCGCAGTGCGGCAGTTTGAACTTTGGTCCGAGCGGATTAATGCTCCGTGTGGCGCCATTCAAATGAGTTGTGCTTTTTCCTTCCGCTTCTGGCACATACAAATTATATCGAACATTTATCAAACTCTTCATATCGTTTTATCGAGGAAAATTATATCACGATAATAATCGTTAGGGAATTATCGCCCAGCCCTAGCTGCAAGTGATGTAACTGTGTCGTCTACTCCAAACTGGTATATAGTATTATACAAATAATACTAAACACTGCACAAACACATACAACCCAACTTTAAGATAATTATTATTTTGTTTGTAGATGCCGTAAAGACAGTCTTTTTTTCAACTTTTAAGAATATAACCGGGAACTGATTTTTAGTATGCACAAAATGGGTTTGTTCATCTGTCATGTGTTTCTATCTGCCAAATCCTTCAGGAAAAAACATAAAATTCTGTGTTGATCTTCCCGCAAACTTCCCAGAAGCTTCAACCTTATAGTCTGTTTTTATTTGATTATTGGTTGCTTAAAATGTCATCTGCTGGTCTTTTCTAAGTGGTTATGGGCCAAAATAAGCTGCAGAGAGATCAGTCTAGTTACTTTTAATGTGGATTATTAACCATTCAAGCTGTAGATTTATTTTCTTCTGTTTGACTTTACTGAGCACCATTGTGTGTGGATGTGTGTTGTCAAACATCAGGAAGCTGCTTTTCTTGTACACTGCTATGACGTTGAAGCGATTATAACCACGGTGAATATGGGATCACAATTATAGAGGCATGCACGCATGCCAGAGCTCTGTGTTTTCGGTTGAGCAGTGAATCTCTTCCCAGCATGTAACATCATATAGCAGGGTTTATAGTTGGTGGAGTCTATACTTGGGCTGCAGCGGAATCAGGTGCCAAGGACAACACGGTCTGCTCCGTACCAGCAGGCCAAACATCTTACACACACAGTGTGGTCAGCCTGGGTTTGCCGTCTAAACATTTCTTACTGTCGATTAAATGATTTGAAGTTGACTTTAAAGTTGTAATTATGGCTTGCCTTTTTGCCTGCGTAGGATTGTAGTTCATTCCTGAATAGCACTTTTATTTGATGCAAAATTTGCTGCCTTGTTAACCAAACAATGATGTAATTGATTTAAAAAAAAAATAGCATATGATCTCATGAGACCACAGGAAGCACTCTTAAAAGTTAATACAGTCCAGTTTAAAATTACTTGAAGGAAATAAATGTGATTATACCACCATATTTATTCTGTGTGTGGTAAAGAACCACTAGTTATAAGAATTGGTGACATTTTATTTTACCGTGTCTCTCTTATAAGCTACATGCACTTACTGTAGTAATAACTGTAAATTATACATAATTACAAGTTACTTGTAAAAGTGATGCATTGCAATACTGTTACTCCCTAAAAAGTAACTACATTCACACTACAGGCAAATGTGACCCAAATCTGAATTTTTGTTTTTTTGTTTTTTTTGCTCACATGTGTCTCAGATCTGTTTTTCTCATGACAGTGTGAACAGCACAAACGGCATGGAATCTGATCTTTTCAGATTCGATTTGTGCCACTTCCATATGTGGTGCTAAATCCGATACAGGTCAGATGTATGCAAGATGTATGCATGTAAACTCAGCGGGTTGAAGCGACCCCTTTAGCGCGATATTTGCCCCCCCGGAACGCGATGGGGTGAATTTTGGACTAGTTTTGAGAAGCAATTGGGCAGATTTTGTTATGAAAACATGGCATCCCATCCGTTCGTATTTTCTTTTTGCGCATACAGGGCAATTCAGAAACATGATCTGTTCACACTGAAAATGATATTGGCTACATTTTAAAAACAACATTGTGAACAGCTATAGAAAAAAATGGGAATTGAGCACTGAGGCTCGTAGTGTGAATGTAGCCTGAGTTGCTTTTTTTTTTTGAAAAGTTATGTTACTTTTGTGGTACTTTTTCACATCTGGCCTGGGCTTGCTTGCTTTTTTTTTTTTTTTTTTTTTAAATTGTGTATAATGTAGGATAAGAACTGGCGCTACTTTTTTAATAACTCACATTTTTTCTTGTAAACTAAAAAGTAATGTTACTTTACTAGTTACTTGAAACAGTAATCTGGTTAAGTAACCCCTGTTACTTGTAATGCAGAACCTCCAACATTGATAATTACTAAATCTAAATAAAATCCTAACCCTATAATGATAACAGTATACAAGAAAAGAACGATCCAACCGCATGTCGGTGCACGTGCTTAACCGCTCACGTGTGAAGAGCTTATATCACTAGGAGCCATTGACAAAGATGCGACGTGGGCAGTGGAATAGACAAAACATGCAAGGAGATGGGAGTGAACTACTTCTTTCGAGTGCAACAGTCAAATACGTCCATGTTTTCATAGAAAAAACAATGGATAAACGGCGCAAATGAATAAACCCATGAAGAACTACTACTGTATGTCTGATATTTCATGTTTGCATCATGGTGTCAGGCTGAAAGCTGCTGTTCATTATTTTACAGAACATTTATAGTTAATAATAGTCTACTGGTGTTATACCTTCAGTCATTTTGAATTTGTATTACCCTGACTTTGGATATATATTTTTAAAGCATTTTCCTCATATAATTTCTGAAGACAATTAAGTTTGCACAAGATGTAGTTGTAGTTCATGCGTCTTTTCTGCAAAAATATTTAACAACTGATTTGTTTAATATTTACATCAGGTTGACAACTTTATGTGTGGTGCACACAAAAAATTATTTAACTAGAGGGTTAAAACAAAGTTACTCCCAAGGTGACTATTAATAAATCGTGAAAAATCGAGAATCGGTCAAAGTTCTGAAAAAAATGCAAAGATTTTAATTTCCTTCCATATCGCCCAGCCCTACTCTGTACTTGCCTGTTTATTTACACTGTAACAAGGATACCTGCAAACAATAAAATCAGCACCTTTTTCTCTTCAGTGGAGATGGAACGATGAGGAAAAACATTGATGTGTGGAAAAAATGGACAACCAGCAACAGCCTGCAGCTTCACGGGTAAGACCAGTCCAGTTCATTTCGCCTATGTTCTGAATGGTGTACTATTACTGTTTTTACAGTGTGCATTTTGTGTGCTGTGAACAGTACGGAAATGTTCTGAATGCATGGAAGACCTGGATTTGCCAAAATCCATATTATCGGTATGTGGAATATTGTAATGCGCTCCACTTGATCTTCTATATCCATTGTGAGAGATGCAACAGAAGTAATATCTGTAATTAAAAAGCAATGTTAAGTATATCTTAAGTATATCTTTGAATGCGTCTAAAAATGTAATTTCCTGTGATCAACGCTGATTTTTCAGCATCATTACTGCAGTCTTCAGTGTCACATAATTCTTCAGAAATCATTGTAATATGATGAATTGCTCCTCAAGAAACCTTTATTATTAATATCTTTAATGTCAATTTTAATCCTTTTTCACGAAAAGTAAGAAATTGAGAAATTTTTAGTTACTTGTGTACACAACTGTATTGAAGTCATGTGACAACAATGTATCATAGTTTTGTACTAAACAGTATACTGTTCAGTTAGCAGTACACTTGTACTCTAGTCTGAATGCGTCCTAGTGTCTTCATGATCTCAGATAAACCCACAAGTCTTGATTTATGATGATCTTTGTGTCTAAAGCGTAAGCACTTTAGACAGCAGCGGTGAATTTGCAGTGATGTGTTTGCTGGAGGAGTGTTTTCTCTACCTCGTTACTGAAACGAGATGTTGCATCTGATGAGGAGTTGTGTTCTTTGTTGCACTGTCAGCATTGGTCTGCCTGTGTGTGTGTGTGTGTGTGTGTGTGTGTGTTTGTTTGGGTTTGTTGTCTCTCTGTTCTCAGGTTGCAGTAGTTGCAGAACAGAGCAGTTTGTTATGCTAAGTGTGTGCCTTTTCAATTTCTCATTGTGTGTCAGACTGCAGATCAGGATCGCAGTGCGAGGTGTGGAGCAGCTGGCAGTAGGGGGTAGGATGGTGTACTCCACCTGCTCTCTGAACCCTGTCGAGGATGAAGCCGTCATCGCAGCCCTGCTGGAGAAGAGTGAAGGCATGTCTGGCTTCTGGCTCATAAAAACATTTCTGTACCATTTCATTTAAAAGTTAAGAGAAAAATGTATTTGGCATAAATAAAATTAATATCTCATTTTTATATATAGATTTATTATTTATTATTATTATTATTATTATTATTATTATTATTATTATTATTATTATTATCATCATTATTATTATCATTATTATTATCATTATTAGTAGTAGTAGTAGTAGTAGTAGTGGTAGTAGCAGTATGTATTTAATTTTTTATATATATTAAAATAACAGTTCAATAAAACATTCATATTAATTTTTATATACATTTAAAATGATTGCATTGCAGACATTCTTAAAGAAATGTCACAATTATGAGAAAAAACATACAGTAGTAGTAGTAATAATAATAATAATAATAATTATTATTATTATTATTATTATTATATTTTTTATATATATTAAAATAAAACATTGCTCATAAAACATACATATTAATTTGTCACAATTATGGGAAAAAATAAATATAAATGTATGTAAATAAATATATTAAATTTTATATATATATATATATATATATATATAATCTCATAATTGTGACATTTCTTTAAGACTGTGCAATGCAATCATTTTAAATGTATATAAAAATGAATATGTGTGTGTTTTTTATGCAGTGTGTTATTTAAATGTCATTAACATGCTATAATACATTTTGTTCATATTTTAAATTCAGTTTAATTTTAATGTTGAATTTGTTGTTTGTCATTAAAAATAAATACAAATAGCTATTTTATTTAGTTTGAGTTAATGTAGTACTTCAAAAAAAATTACGTTAACAAATTAGCTAGTCATTTTATTTATTTATTTTGTTTCAAGTAACTGTTATTGAGATTTACCCTTACGTAAGTTTCATCCCTTTGGGTTTGTGTTGTGTGTCTCTTTAGTAGTATAAAGTTCAAAACCTATGGGAAATGCACTTTACAAACACTTTACAATAAGTACCATTGCTTAACATTAATTAACTACATTAGTTAACGAACTAAGAATGAATAAAACTTCTACAGCATTTATTAACCTTTGTTAATTTCAGCATTTTCTAATGCATTGTTAAAATCATAAGTTGTGTTTGTTAACATTAGTTAATGCACTGTGAGCTAACATGAAAAATGAACAACTGTATTTTATTAACTAACATTAACAAAGATTAATACATGGTGTAATAAATATATTGTTCATTATTTGTTCATGTTGGTTAATACATTAAATAATGTTAACAAATGACATCTTATTGTAAAGTGTTACTGGAAATGCTGTTTTTAAGTCAAACATTACATAGAGCATTTCTTCACTCTTGTTTATTTCTCAGGTGCTTTGGAGTTAGCAGATGCCTCTTCAGATCTCCCAGGACTCAAATATATGCCTGGAATTACATCTTGGAAGGTAATGAGGCGTTAGCTTTCACTCTGTGACATTAGTTTCTATCCATACTGTTTCTGCTTATGAATGTTGAGTTTACCCTGGTTTATGCACAGTCATTTCCCTTTCTTTAACTGCAGCAAGGGCGTTAGACTATTTGTAACAGAAGTCCTCACTGGAGCGAGGCCCACAGTAAAGCTCTTTTGATAATCCAAAATATCTTGGTAACATTATTAAAATAACATGCCTATACTCGTGAAAGCCTCCTTAACCAAATTGAAAGTAATCAGATCTTGTGCTTTGGTTTCATACTCTAAAGTTCAGACAGTGATGCAGAGTAAACATGACATGTGGTTGGCAACTTGGTGAATTTTAATCAGTTTAAAGGGTTGGTGCACAAAATTGAAAATTCTGTCATTAATTACTCGCTCTCATGTCGTTCCAAACCCATAAGACCTTCGTTCATCTTCAGAACGCAAATTAAGAGATTTTTGACTAAATCCGAGAGCTTTCTGATCCTGCACTGGCAGCAACGCAACTACCACAGAAAGGCACAGGGTTTGTACAAGGTGCTTAAAGTACTTGAATTTGACTTTTGAAATTTAGGGCCTGGAAAACCTTTGAAATTATATTCCTGAAGAGATACTTGAAAAGTGCTTGAAATATTGAAAGACAATGTATCTATGAAATAAGTGTTTAAATAAGTAGTTCACTTCCAGAACAACAATTTACAGATAATGTACTCACACCCTTGTCATCCAAAATGTTCATGTGTATCTTCAGTCGTAAAGAAATTTGCTAGAGAAGACCCTCCTTCTTCATCTGGGATTGTTTACAGCCGCATTTGGGATCATTTGAAGCTGCATTTAAACTGCATTTTGTAGGGGTGTAAGAAAATATCGATACACGTGTGTATTGTGATATTTTGTTTGGTGATACTGTATCGATTCTCAAAAATGGAATATCGATATTTAAAAAAAAAAATCATACAAGATTCATGACAGTTTTGAGCGTATATCCTGACCGCTGGATTGCGGTCTTTTTATCTCTGAACTTAAACAGTGACAGGAAATGCTACCATAAGGGCACACCGCTAATGTTAGCGTTAATGGAGGATGAAAGAATAGTTCCTGCTCCCGCTTCGGTGTAAAGTGTGGCGTCATTTTCGGCATAATTACATACTAAAAAAATAGCAAAATGCAAAAAATTCTCAGAACAAATAGGTTTTCAGAATGTCCAATATCTGTATTTATTTTGTTTTACAGTTCTTTTGTTTTCTTTAAGAATCCTGCAAGCACTTTATTTTTTTTATTGATATTAAGCAGATTCTTATAAAGATTCTAATAATTCTTAAGTTCAGATCAAAGTGATCTGACATGGTTACAATTGTAAACTTAAATCGTAAAGCAGGGACTAAAAATATATATGGTCTATTTATAAAAGCGTGCATTTTATACATTTAATAACTAAAGAATCTTGCAAGCACTTTATTCTCCCCCTTTACTCGTACTGCACAAAAAGTGATTCAATAACATTGAATGGTTTGCATATGGTGGTGTGTTCTTAATTACAGCTTTACTAAAATGATGTCCTATTCATAAAATAAGAAATATCCCAATATATTGCTTGGTTTACTGTATCGCAACACATCTTATCGCAACCCCTGTATCGTGATGGGTATCGTATCGCCAGATTTTTGGCAATACACAGCCCTAGCATTTTGGAAGTTCAAACTCGGGGCACCATACCAGTTCATTATATGGAGAGAAATGCTGAAATGTTTTCCTCAAAAAACATAATTTCTTTCCGACTGAAGAAAGAAAGACATGAACATCTTGGATGACAAGGGGTTTGAGTACATTATCTGTAAACTGTTGTTCTGGAAGTGGACTTCTACTTTAATTTGGTCCGTAAGCACCAGTGTTTCAAAAAGTAATTAGTTATAGTTGCTAGTTACTTCTCACAAATAATAACTGAGTTAGTAACTGAGTTACATCATTATAAAATTAACCAGGGAAAGTAACTAGAGTTACTTTTAACAAACAAACCAAAAAATCAAATGTATCAATATGCCCTCAATATTAAATATGTTAAATGAATAAAGCTTTGTACACTGTTTTCTGTAGGTTCACAGCTTTGGGGGGTGGATGGGGCAGGGGTGCTGGTACCCACACACATATATATATATATGTATATGTATATATGTGTGTGTGTGTGTGTGTGTGTGTCCAAAACTCTCAATTTTAACATTTTCAGCAATAGGGCCCAACAATCTCTTTCTTTCTTTTTCTCTTTTTTTTCCTTTCTTTCTTTTTCTTTTTTCTTTCTTTCTTTCTTTTACTCTGTCTTTTTCTTTCTTTTACTTTCTTTTTCTTTTACTCTTTCTTTTTCTTTCTTTCTTTCTTTCTTTCTTTTACTTTCTTTTTCTTT
>JAHKKF010517979.1:0-14289 GCA_019740295.1 Labeo calbasu
AAAACAAACAAAAAAAAACAACTACAGTAGAACAAATACTGCGTTAATAATTTACTGCGTTTATGAGGATGCTTGCAAAGATGGGCATTTTGACACATACAAGTGTGTGTGTGTATTTATTGTTCAAGGCCTATAAAGCTACAATAATAACTGTTCAATACTCCCGCATTCTGAGCTTCGTCTTCACACGTGTGCACCTCTCTGACAGCAATCTCTCAGATATAGCTAAATGAGTTCACTTTCACTGCTGACTGAATTTTAACAGCTTAAAATCACTTGTTTTAAACCGCAATGCTTAAAAACGGGTGCAAACGTGGTTTTCGTGACCATGTAGCACAGCAACATCACATGAGCATGTAACTGTGATAGAGACGATAGTCCAAAAATCTCTATCAGTTGACAAATTTCTACTGCTCAATCGTGTCTACCGGTATACAAGTCCAACATAACACAATTTCCATAATTTCTTGTTTTTTTTTTTTCTCTGAAAATAAAGACAAAGTAAAACGAGCGAGTTTGCCTCTTTCAAGTTGATAACAACATTCTCCTCTTTTTCCATGGTCTCTTCTGTCTTCTTCATCTGTTTGACAAGTTTCTCCAACTGAGCCTGTTCGTACTCCATCTGGGTACTTAGACGGGTATGGTGGGACTCAAACTGCAGGCTGGACAATCAAGAGTTTTATTAAGCTAGAATAATATTTCATGCTATATTGTATATTGTATAAATGCATAATATGGGCAGACTCTATTTGTGCAGGTCTTACCGCTTCTTCTCAAGCTCCTGCTGCATTCGAAGATAATCCTGCTCGTACTCACGGATGTTAGCCACACCGATCTCTGCGCAGAAGTCTGCAAACACCACATCGTCAATCTAAGATGAAAGAAAGAAACAGAAGTGAGTATAGAGGAATCATAATGTTTGCACTTACAAATTTGACCCACAAAACCAGTCATAAGTAGCATGGGTATATTTGTAGCAATAGCCAAAAATACAATGTATGGGTCAAAATGATTGGTTTTTCTTTTATGCCAAAAATCATGTCACACAAAGACATTTTTTTAATTTTCTACCGTAAATATATCAAAACGTAATTTCTGATTAGTAATAAGCATTACTGCATTAGGCAAAATATTGTCCTATCCTAACAAACCATACATCAATGCAATGGAAAGCTTATTTATTCAGCTTTATTTATCAGCTGTAGATGTACGAAACTCAAAAAAAAAAAAAACTAAAAAATAAATAAATATAATATTATTATTATTATTATTATTATTATTATTATTATTATTATTATTATTATTAATAATAATAATAATAATATATATATATATAAAAAAACAAAAAGACTCTTATGACCAGTTTTGTGGTCCGGATTCTCAAATATGAATTTGCAGCCAAGGATATTTTTCCCACAGNTGTCCTATCCTAACAAACCATACATCAATGCAATGGAAAGCTTATTTATTCAGCTTTATTTATCAGCTGTAGATGTACGAAACTCAAAAAAAAAAAAACTAAAAAATAAATAAATATAATATTATTATTATTATTATTATTATTATTATTATTATTATTATTATTATTAATAATAATAATAATAATAATAATAATATATATATATATATAAAAAAACAAAAAGACTCTTATGACCAGTTTTGTGGTCCGGATTCTCAAATATGAATTTGCAGCCAAGGATATTTTTCCCACAGCTGTCCATAATAAGTAAATACACTTACTATTCACAGGCCAATATATTAGTCAGAAACTGATTGGCTCAAGGCTGCACTTGACCAAAAAAAACCCATACATAAGTCTTCTCCAGCTCTTGAAAACAACTCTAAAACTACTTGATATTTCCAGGTTTCCAACACTGCAAGAGAATAATGTTACACTTAAATCAAATGACCTGATTAATTTGGTCTCTGACGGCCTTCATCTCATTATCCTTCAGTTCTACACTCTCAGTCTGTATCTCAATCTGGGCCTCGAGGTTGGAAAGCTCACTCCTGAGTTTGGAAATCTCCTGAAGTTCACAAACACATGTAAGACTTTCATAAGAGTACCAGAGCTGTTTAAAAGTCATGAAAAGAAAATACAGAGAGAGAAAGAGTATGTGACTTGCAGCCTGACAAGCTGGGATGCTCTTCTTGCGTATGGATTCCAGTTCTGAGTTGGAGTATTTGAGGCGAGTCTGGTTTCCCTGAGACTGAGCCCTAATCTGTTTTAAATCCTCCTCTTTGTGCTTCTGCTTCATCAGAGCCTGCACATAAATCAACAACATTAGCATACATTTTATAACAAAGCGAAAGTTCTAAATGTATTCCATACTAATGAGAATTTTTATATTAAATCTCATTGGTCCAAAATCCTGTTCCACACAGCTGCATAATAAACATTAAACAAATGCTAACAGGTATATGAAAATAAATATATTTACATTTTTTCACTGTTTATCTGCTGTCACACACTTCTAGTAGTAATCCAAAACACTTACACGCAACTCGGACGACAACTTATCTTTCTCCTCCTTAAGTTTGTTCATATCCTTCTCCTCCCAGCGTCGAGCTTTACTGCGCAGGTCTGATGTGCCTCCTGAAATCACCCCAGACTTGCGAAACAAGGTGCCGTCAATAGCCACCGTCTAAACAAGACATTTTACGAGCGTCACGTCTTAAGTTTAGGATTAATGTGACTGGGATTGCATATGTGATCCTGGACCATAAAACCAGTCATAAGGGTTTTCTGGCTGAGATACAACTATTTGAAAATCTGGAATCTGAGGGTGCAAAATAAAAAAAATAAAAAATAAAATAAAAAAAAAAATTTAAAAAAAAAAATTTAAAATATTGAGAAAAAAAAAAATAATGCCTTTGAAGTTATCCAAAGGAAGTTCTTAGCGATGCATATTACTAATCAAAAATTAAGTTTTGATATATTAACGTTTTGTTAAATTTACAAAATATCTTCATGGAACATGATCTTTACTTTATAGCCTAATGATTTTTGGTATAAAAGAAAAATCAATAATTTTGATCAATACAATGTATTGTTGGCTATTGCTACAAATTCACTGATTGGTTTTGTGGTCCAGGGTCACATATGATGGTGATCTGCACTCACCTGAAGGCGCTCAGGGCCATCAAAGGCAATGCGACGAGCATCTTTTATAGTCTCGCAAACTAAGGAGTTCCCACACACATACTGGATCACCCTCTTAAGCTGAGGGGCATTTTGAGCGCACTGAACCACATCCACTACCATCTTGGCTCCTTGCACTTCCCTCAGACGCTCATTCAGAGGCCGCACCTGATGCAAGTACAAGGAAAGAACACTCTTTGCGACTGGAACCATATATAAAGACTACTTCACCTTTTTTGAAAATAGGCTCATTGTCCAACTCCCCTAGAGTTAAACAGTTGAGTTTTACCATTTTCGAATCCATTCAGCCGATCTCTGGGTCTGGCGGTAGCATTTTTAGCATAGCTTAGCATAGATCATTGAATCTGATTAGACCGACAGCATCTCGCTCAAAAATGACCATATACAATGATGATATTTTTCCTATTTAAAACCGGGTTCAGAACTGAAATTTTAAAAACATCCATTTCCCGCTCACATCTGAGCGCTGCTGAGACGATTTTTAAACGTCGCTGACTGGCTAATACATCTGCATATACTGTAGATGGATCAGCTGACAGAAACGGCTTTCAAAAGCTCCCACTGTGCTTATGTACGAGTGCTCGGTGAGGAGCGTGAAGCGCTCATCATTGTAGCCAATCCCAGTCATGAACACTACGGCAATTTTTAAAATTTCAGTACCGAAAGTACCGAACCCGGTACCTTTTGACAACTCTACTCTTCTGTACTTACATTGTGTACCAAGACTGACGGAAAATGAAAAGTTGCGATTTTCTAGGTTGATATAGCTAGGAACTATACTCTCATTCCGGCGTAATAATCAAGAAACTTTTCGGATTCGAAAACTGTAAAACTCAACTTTAACTCTAGGGGAGTTGGAAAATGAGCCTATTTTCAAAAAAAGTGGAGTGTTCCTTTAAGCAAATAAAAATAAATGCATAATTATTCACTTTTGACTTATCACTTACATCTATATAGTCAATAGGCAAGAATGTCTCTGGTTCAGCTCTTTCTTCTTTCAGAAATCGGATGCAGTCATGAGCCACTTTCGCAGATGTCACAACAATAGCGTTCATGTTCTTGCCAAACACCTTGGTGACAGCAACCTGGTATTTCCTGTGAATGGGCTGGCACAAATCCACTAGACGGCCATACTGAAGAGAGTTAATAACTGAATTAGAAGAATTATGCTGCTTAATATTTTTGTGGAAACCGTGAAACGTTTATTTCAGGATACTTAGATAAATAGAATGTCTTAGCAGAACAGTATGTATGTGAAATAAAAACTGTGTCACATTATAAATGTCAAATAACAGATGCTTCCCTGGCATGGGGGGGGTGTGTGTAAATTGATTGTTACAGTACCACTCCATCAGGATAGAGTCTCCTGAGGCTTTCCAGGACCTCATCTCGTCTCTGCTGACGTCGGTTCTCTTGGCTGTCAAGACGAGCGTTCTGCAGCTCGGTCAGCACCTGGGTGAGCTCCATGTTCACCTGCTCCATTCGCACAAAGCCTCTTGACAGCTCCTCTGCCAGCTGCTCTTCCTGCTGACGCTGCTCCTCAAGAGCATTCCTTAAAAAAAAAAAAAAAAAAAGCCAAATCAGTTACTGCAATATGTCAATTAAAGGTGTTTTTCCATGTTTAGGTGCTGTTTGGCAAGTCTTTCTCTGCAAGCTTGTGAAAAAACAAGCTGCTCAGATTTTGCTCCTCCGTGATGTAAATCTTCTTATAATATTACCGCCCCTTACTCTGCACGTTTCCACCCAAGGAACCGCAAGCGACAATGGTATACCAGTTCCAATACCATGGCAAAAGTTTGCGAAAAGCATGCTAACTGTTCTGTCGTCATAGACAAGCACAGAACACCATTTAGAGTCCCAGCCTCAGAGAAGGCAAGGCAGTGGATGTATAGATTTGTTTACTGTATTACGCTGCTGCCACACAGATCTAATATAAACATGCAATTTCTTTCTCAGCCGTTTACCTTCACAGACATAGCTGACCGCTGTTGTAAGTCCTGTGTGTTTTTAACATAAACTTGTGTGTATTTGACAGTTTATAAGTGCAAAAAAACATGAACAAGAACTTACTTTAGTACTCACATGCTGTGTGACAGCCACTTTCTGTGCATGTGCTTCAAATGTTTCACGTGATTTCAGCACGATAGAAATGATAATCAAAACCAAACACATTTTATTGCAGAATATCTGAGGTATGAGCTGTAAAAACACAGCTCTATTCTGAAAAAGGGGTCAGGGAGGAGTAGCTCATTTGCATTTATAGAGACATGCATGAAAACTGTGTTTCTGCTTTCACTCAGAATAGCATTTTTATAATTATATAATAAACGATCTATGAGGTATTTTGAGCCGATCACAGACACATTCCTACATCTTGTAAAAAGTGGCATAATAGGTCTCCTTTAAAACAAAATAAAAACATTATCATATTGCTCCAAGGTCTATAACTCCAGCTCTCATTAATGCTAAGGTATGTGAGGTTGTCAAACCTAGTAGTGTTGGCAAATTCCTCAAGCTTCTCTGCCCTTCTGCTGAAATCTTCCAGCCGAGTTTGAGTGTGTTTAATATTTGCCTGCAAACAACCATTTATATCTTAAAATCATTTTCCTTTTTTGGCATTTTTTGGTGTAGGGTATGTTTTATCTTCATGAGGTTGCAAAAATACAGAAGCCTACCTGTATCTCACTTTTCCTCCTCAGGTCAAACTGGAGCTTCTCACGGTCTGCTTTTACCTCCCAGTGTAGCTTCTCTGCAGTTTGGTTTAAAACGGCTCCCTTTTTTCTGGCCAGCTCTTTGAGTTCCTTATACCGCTCCATCTGCATCAAGACAAACGGTGTTTAACATGCGTATAAAAGATCTAACACTTCACATTTAAACAATTTCTGCTTTGCTGATACAGTCAAGGCCCTGTCAGTGAAATAAAATATTAACCAGTAACATCACTTTATTTCATTTATTATTTTCCCACTGCAATTATATTGCCGTCGCAGAGAGATTGGGTTTCTAAAACACCCATTTTAACCTGGCTCTCCTCTAGCTGCACTCCAGCTCCTTTTTGAGCCGCTTCCTCCTCCATCTGTCTCTCAGAAGCCTTCCAAGCCCTCTCCAGTTCAACCAGCTCGCTCCTTAGCTCATCTAGCTCCTGCTCCTTCCTGGTCTGTTGACTTCGGTTCTTCTGAAGAGATCTCTGTGCCTCCTCCACTTTTTGTTCGTGGTGGGAGGTGTTCACTTTAGCTTTGATGTACTGAGGCCTCTGCTGATTGAGAATCTGCTCCTGAGTTCTGAAAGAGACATTGTATGTATTTTTATACATGTATATATTTAATATAATTTTTCCCCAAAGACATTGGCAGTCAAAATGCATTGCCGGTGACCCAACCTGATCTCCTTCTCCAGCTGCTGATGTTCTCTGTTCAGCCGCCCATGTTCTTTCTTCTGAGCCTTCATAGTTTGTTCCCAGTCATCCAGACTGTTCTTCTGCTGCGCTGCGGCATCCTGCATTTCCCTCAGCGAGTCTGACTGTGTGTCTATCTTTTTCTCATTGTGGAAGAGTTGAAAGAGGGTCAGCTGGAGTTTGTTTTCACTGTGTTCATCCACTAGCGCCTGATATTTTTCCGCCTGACAGGATCAAGACAAATACATTAAGAGCACGTAAACATTTTGACGTCACATCTGACAGATCTTTAGTTTAATACCTCAGTCTTATCTTTAAAGACTTGTTTCTTCTCAGCTGTAGCTGCTTTCTTCCTGTTAAAGTGGAACTGGGTGTCCTCTTTGGCTTTCTGCAGGGCTGCCAGCTTGGCGTCGTACTCTGCGCTCAGCTCTCCAGAGCTGCTGATTCGTTCAAACATCTTTGTTCGCTCTTTGGAATTCATCATGGCAATTGTCTCCACAGCACCCTGATGATCAGTGTATGAATATAAAATTATTCTTATCATTTATCATAGAGGCTGATAACCAACAACTGTTGACCGCTGAAGCACCTGATACACCAGACAATTCTTTGCTTTCACGACAATGCCAATCTTCTCCAGCTGTCCAGTGTACTTCGCTAATGTGACCAGTGTGCCATTCACACGATACTCAGACGAATCCCCTGTAAAAAGTGAATCATACCAACAAAAACGAAATCTTTAAACTTGTTTTATATTTGTATTTTACCTGAACTCAAAATCACACTCACCTGAAATGCGCCTGCTGAAGACAATTTCTTCATTATTGTCTCCACAGTAGATCATGCTCACGCTGGCGAAGGTGGACATGGGTTTGCCAATGTGGGCACCATGGATGAGATCTCTGGTGTGTTTGACACGAAGATTTACAGCTCTCTCTCCCATAACAAATCCAAGAGCATCCATGACATTAGATTTGCCTTGAGAGGGGGAAAAACAAGAATCACTGATAGTAATCAATACTGATGATGTCTCATAAACATTACATACACCATTTTTTTTTTACTGCTATTACACTTAAAGAATAGTACTGTGGTGGTACCGTGGTACACTGATGGTATGAGAAGATGCCAATGTATTTATATGGCATACTTACTAAACTTTACTAGACTAGTATACAATACAAAACATAACACTAACGTTATATATATCAATAATTCTGCATGTTAGATGTCTGATATTTTTTAAAAAACGTATTTTGTACGTAAAATGATACGTTTTGGCGCCATTAATATTCTTAATATTAACTTAAATCACTTTAAGAGCCTTAATGATATTAGATTTGCCGAAATCTATACAAAATAATGACGTAAGAAACGTAAAATACGATTAACAGACAAATAACGACACCATCTAACGTTAAGTAACGTTAATGTTAAACATATTGGGAGTTATTTCTTCAAAACCGTGTGTAGCACACTCATTTGGCAAAATTACGCTAACTATATACAGTAGCGAATGGTTTTTATAAGATTAGCCACGCAAATTAGCTTAATTACCAACTTACCTGATCCATTAGGGCCAATTATGCAATTAAACCTTTTAAATGGACCGATGGTTTGTTTTCCTCTCCAGGACTTGAAATTTTCGACGTCTAACTGTTTTAAGAAACCCATGTTTCATTTGTGGATGAGCTAGATAACTGATTTACTCAAAGAAAGTTCCTGACAGAAAAAAGGTGGCGGCGGGAAAACTGCGTCATACCGCAGAATCTGCTGATTCGAATATCGCCTCAAACAAAAATAAAGACGTTTAGAAGTTTATATGCACTTAATTCTTCCAAAAATAAATCTCTATTATATGTATCAAGTAAAAATATCAGATGTATAAATGTACATCTAGAATTAACTTATAATAGAAAGTTTTTTAATAAATGATTCATAAAATGTATATAAAGTCCTATTCTGACGTATTTCTCATATACCAAACTTATAAAATATAAATATATATATTTTTAAACTGAGCCAAAACAGTAATTAAAAAAATGTAACAGGGCAATATTTTGTCACCATATAATGGCAAAATATAAAGCACATTTTTATTCAAAATCACTACTTCAGCAAAGGGTGTCTGGGAACTTTATTGAACCTTCAATATGTTTCAGTACAGTTCTCTCAATAAGGGTGATTATGAACATATTCCATAATGTGTCTGAGACCAAGCCACGTCTCCTCTGCAGTGGGGATGATCTGTTCGGCAGGCAGCAGGAATCCATAGAAGCCGGTATCACGCAGCTCAAAGGCATAGGAATATTTGATGCCAATATTGTAGGTCCAATCGATGCTTCCACCACTTGCTTGGTCTGAAATAAAACAGGCCAATAATCATAATCAGAAAACAGTCAGAAGTCATATGTGACCCTGGATCACAAAATCAGTCATAATGGTCAATTTTTTGAAATTGACATTTATACATCATCTGAAAACTGAATGTAGGCCGAGATAGATCTATTTGAATCTAAGGGTGCAAAAAAATCTAAATACTGAGAAAATTATCTTTAAAGTTGTCCAAATGAAGTTCTTATCAATCCATATTACAAATCAGCAAGTTTTGATATATTAATGGCAGGAAATTTACAAAATATCTTCATGGAACATGATCTTTATTTGATATCCCAATGATTTTTGGCTTAAAAGAAAAATTACTACGTATGACTGGTTTTGTGGTCCAGGGTCACATATCTTGGTACTCAGAATATGCAATTTACTTACAGATAATCTTGCAGATGCTTCCAACCTGGTATCTGGTGTTATAGAGGGAGGTGAGTTCTTGGATCGCCGCTGTGCCAACAGAATGCTATAACAAATGAAAAAAACAATGCAAAATATTAACAAAAAAGTGTTATTTTCAAAAGCAAGATGAATTTATAATAAATAAATACATCTGAAAATGCAATCATATAAGACAAACCAGAGTGTAAATAATTTAAATGGAAATATATGAATTGACTTACAAGCTCAGACATGTCAGGAACATCTGTGCACTGGTAACCATAGGGATACATTAAGAGTTGGGAGTAAGCGTGTACGGAGATGAAGGATTTGAAATTGCCGTGGCCCGTGATGAGGTCCACAACATTTTTCACTTCGACCTCAGAGTTGGCATAGGGTCCGTGGTAGGACTCAGAACAGGGGTCCTTGCTGGCTCCAGGACCTGGGAGAACATGTCTATAGTTACTGTATATGGGAACAATTGGTGCACAAGACAGAATGATGATATCGACATACCACCAAAACCAGCATCCCAGTTCCTGTTGGGATCAACACCACGGCAGGAGGAGCCAGAGTTCACAGAGCGAGTTTTACGCCACATACGGTTCTGAATGTAGAGGCACAAATGTCATTAGTGATGTCATGTTTAATTCAAATCAAAGTTGTATTAGAAAATGTTAAACTCAAAATTACATATTAAAAAGTCAGTGCCTCAAAATGTTAAATACAGTACATTTAATGCAGATTCGCTTTATGTTTTGGACTTCTATATTTGTACGTTTTTGAACAATAATTATAAAATTGTGTGAAATGTCATTGAAATTTGCATGTAATGACACCATACACCAGAATTATTATTTTTTTTTTTTACTTTTAACTAAAGATTTTATGGTTTATTGACCTTTCCAACATCATTACAGGTACTTAAAGACGTTTGTCATTAAGGAACACTAATTTTGCTGTTACAGTGAAATGTGACCCTGGACCACAGAACCAGTCACGAGGGTCAATTTTTGAAATTTTGGATTTATACATCATCTGAAAGCTAAATAAATAAGCTTTCCACTGATGTACGTTGGGTAAGAGGACAATATTTGGCCGAGATACAACTATTTGAAAATCTGAATCTGAGTGTGTGAAAACTTAAAAATACTGAGAAAATCACCATCAAAAAATAAGTTTTAATGTATTTACAGTAGGAAATTTACAAAATATCTTCATGAAACATGATCTTTACTTAACATCCTAATGATTTTTGGCATAAAAGAAAAATCTATCATTTTTGACCCATACAATGTATTTTTGGCTATTGCTACAAATATGCCCATGCTACTTAAGACTGGTTTTGTGGTCCAGGGTCACAAATGTCAACACCAGTTTATCAGAAATTAAAATACATATTCAAAAAAAAAAAATAAAATAAAAAAATTACATCATGAAAATATAGAGAGTACTAATCTTACAATGATCCATAATTATTTCAAAGTCTGCACATATAGGGAATAGGTGATCTCCTGTATCTTTCATTTAATCCTAGTAAGTATTTAATCTGTATAGATAAATATTAATTTAATTTTCAGATATGTACATCTGCTACTGTTCTAATATTGGGTAGAAAAAACTTAATATATAAAATATATTTATTTAATTTAAATAATATATTTTACATCAATACTCAAAATATTTTGAATTTAGTACAATGAGAATATAAATTGCAGTTATTTAATTTATCCATTAATTTTGTCATATCAATTACTATTTTTAAAGCATAGCATGAATTAATGAGTTTACATATAGAAGCTATAAAACATTTTGTGTTAAGTGAAGTAAAGCTGAAGTTAATTAAAACATATTAAAAATCTAAAATGAAGACATTAAAAATGTTGCCTTGGCAAAATTAATAAAATGACTAACCAAAAGTAAATGAAACCTAAACAGAACTAAAATTAAAAATGAATCTGAATTAAAAATAAAACTACATAGTAATGTTTATTAAAAAATGAAAGTAATGACAAAAACGCATAAGAAAAAATTTAAATGAATATAATTATATACAAATATAGACAAAATAAATGGAACTTTGATGAGCATAAGAGAGTTTTTAAAAAATAAAATAAAAACATTAAAAATCTGACTGATTCCAAACTTTTGAACGGCAGTGTATAATACTAAAATAATACCACAAGGGAATCAAAAACCCATTTTGTTAACCATTTTGCAAGCTCTAAGTATTTATCTTTCTCTAATTTGAGAGTGTAGGGCTGTCACAAAGGCAGGTGTGTTTGCTCAGGAGTCTGCACATCTATTTTAGTGCTATCAGCGCCAATCTCCCCAAAAAAGCTCTGTCAACAAGTTCGTTCAACAGCAGGTAACTTACACTTGTGTGAGTAAAAACATATCCATCAGGGTTGGTCACAATCATCAAGTAGATATCCATTTGACCAAGGACAGAGGTCACGGAGGGATCAACACCATAGTCTGAAGCAATCTAAAGAAGCAAAATGATAATTATCCCACAACTTTAAAAACTTCAAAAAGTTTTTTGTCACATAGACATTCTTTCATTAATCTTACCTTGTTGGCAATCCACACAGCAGAAGCCTGAGAAACCCACTCCCTGGAATGGATTCCAGCATCAATCCAGATCGCTGGTCGGTTCACACCACCCGTGCTGAACTGGAATCAGTGCAGGCAGATTACAAACCTGTGTTCACAATCATATAATCTGCACTGTATCATGCTTTACCTTCAGGGCATACATGGGACGGTTCTCGTAGGAGTTGCCGATGTTCACTTTAGTGATCAGGTTAGGGTGACTTGCAACAAGAGTGTCCATAAAACTGTAAAGCTGAAGTGAATAAAATATTCAGACATTTGTTAATGTTAAAAAAGCCTATCATCATTATTATATCATGCACACGGTGTTCTAATCCATATACTTACAGTGTCCAGGTCATGATAAGCACCAAAGTTGAAGTTTTTGGTACTGCGCTCCATCTTTGCATTACTAACCATCTCTGCTTTCTCCTTCTCCAAAAGTTCCTGAGACACAGACATTGATTTAATTGATACATTCTGCATGAGCTGATCATGTTTTTGATCTGTATTTTACACACCTGCACATTGCTGATCATGACAGTGAAAGGGATGTTGTTTTCTTTGAGGAAATCTTTGACAGCATACAGTCTGGCATGAGGCACACGGATGTCAACAGGTCGTTCAGTAGAGATGGCATGGGTCCAGAAATCCAGCTACAGGATTGCACATATGCAATAAAAAAAAATGTAGGTGTTCAAGTGAAAACTGAAACGTCAGCAGATATAAAACTATCATACCCCAGAATTCACATCGTCTTCCAGCTCCTTCAAAATCTGAATGTGGTCTTCAGATTCTGCATGGATTCTGAGAACTTGGTCTCTATTAAAACAGAAAAAAGACAACTAGAACATTTTGAACAAGAAACCAGGCTGACATGTGGCAGTAAGCCATAAAAGAATAAAAAAAACTTACCCACTGAATAGCTCCTCGCAGTGAACCGCAGCAAGGAGCGCAAAGATTGCTAGATAAAGTCTCATGTTCTTCTGTTCTGGGAATTATCTCTGCTGTAGGTCTCTTTCATGTAGAGTAGCTTTTATACTCACAGACATATGTTAAGTTCTCAGTAATATTAGTGCTGACTGATGCAAGTTAATGCGACTGTTAAGCAACAAAAAGTGTGTATCTCTTCCAGGTGAAAGTTGCTGAAAATTTCTCAGGGCTTCTAAAATTAGGTGGGAAACAAATCAAAAGGTGACAGTTTAAAGGCATAGTTGATCCAAAAATGAAAATGTTGTAATCATTTACTCACTGTCAAGTAGGGTTGGGCGATATGGCCAAAAAATTATCACGGTAATTTTTTTTCCATATCAGTCGATATCGATAATTATAACGATAAATGTCAAATTCTCATTTCTTTCAAGTTTAAAGGCGGATTTTTGCTTGAATGTGAAAGTTGTAAAAACCAGACGGTTAAATGTGACTTTAAACTATTCTTTATGGTCAGAACATGACAAACACGTCATGTTTTTTTAATTCTTCAGACTTTTTCCAGTCATTTTTCCTTAACATAATAAATGTCTTAATAGAAAAAAATAATTTCTCAGTTTTCAATGTTACGTTAATAATATAATACAATTTGAGACAAATATACCCACATTTCTCACACAACACCACTGTGCAGTTAGTGCTACTACAGTAAATCTATGGTAAATGATGGTAATTTTGTAGATTAAAAAGCCTTCTGACTGTACCGTTGCGCACAGCGTTTCTGCTGTTTGTCAGCGCTGGCTATAAACCGAGTCATTTGTGTTCTTTACTGAATTTAAGCGCTGCGCATTGGCGCTGTTTAGTGACCGAGACTCAACAGGAACTCATCTGCTCTAGTTCGCGCCGTGCCGCCGTTTGAACTTTGATCCGAGCGGATAAACGGTCCGAGTGACGCGCTTTCACCAGCGCTCTTTTGTTCCGCCTTTGCTGCATAAACATTATATCGAACATTTATCGAACTCCTGTTATCGTTTACCGAGGAAATTCATATCGCGCGATAATTATCGTTAACGATTTAATGCCCAGCCCTACTCTCAAGTTGTTCCAAACCTGTATGAGTTTAATTAAGTTGGCTTGAGAAAGCCGGCTTACAGTTTTAGTAAACCAGACTATCAAAACCACCAAAAATCCCATAGACTTACATTGACAGAATGTTCAAATGAGCCAACACTCTTCAACACTTCCCAGAATCCCTTGAGGCTCCATCAAGCTTCCCTTCTATGTAATATTTCTAATCAATTTAGACTCATTTAAGCTTCCACTCTAATATTTCTAATTTATCTAGCTAACAACATGCTAATCATGCTACAAACATACTAGTAACTTGTTAATCATGTTAACAACATGCTAATCATGCTAACAACATGCTAGTAACTTG
>JAHKKF010517983.1:0-16210 GCA_019740295.1 Labeo calbasu
CAGTGGTGATGCACAATGTGTAGCTAGTGTTTTACTGTCGTAGATATTTGGTTACTTTTATGTTGCTTTGCATTGCAAATGGATGCGGCATTTCAATTTCTTCTGCTTTGGAATCAAGCATATATAGCTTGATCACAGCGCTTGCCATTTGAAGTATCAAAAAACTCGACATGGTGTAATGAAGTTAGCCAATCACAGCAGTGGCGATTAAGACTAGTTCAGTCTACACAATTTCAAATGTTGTCAGATCGCTGGGCTGTTCAGATTATATGAATTGCTGTCTGAACTGAAGTCATTGTGGTGTTCACACTACAGAAATGATCCACACACTACACAAGCTGACAACAAGTGGTATGTGAGTGGTAAAAAGTGGTACGTGAATTGACATGAAACGATGCAGAAAACAGTTTTTTCTTTTTTTAAAGCATTTGTCGCTGAATCATTTATTTAAAAACATTGATTCATCCAATAACAAAATCTTTATGAACGAGACATTTACTATTTGAATAATTTGATAAATTACTTTGTTCAAATTAATAAGCCAATATTTTTAAACAGGTTGACACAATTAACTTTTTGTCAGAAGCGACGTAAATTATATTTTGTTTCCTACTATTTCTAATCAATTTTCTTCAGAACTGTGTGAAAATTGTGATCTCTATTTTAAATAAAAAAAAAAAAAGATTCTCAATTTATCCAGAATCAAGATTTTTCTGGTTGACTAGTAGTCATTCATTTTAAGCCTTAGTTGACTATTAGTCACACGTTTATTAATAAACCATATAAATCATAATAATAAGCTTTTTAACTGCCTACACTGACTAATAAGCACTCAAGCACACACATAAAAAGCTTGCCACAGTGCACCGGCAGATATAATAATTATGAATGTGTCAGGAAAAAACAGCAAGGAGACTGCATTAACTTTTGAATAATTTATTGATAAACTAGCTCCTTCTTTGTTTTTGGCTTGAGAGATGAAGTCGATGACACTGACTCGACATCTCCGCAGTAGTGACGTGTCTGTTTGAGTGTTTCATATGGATTAAATAATCTGAGAATATCTGTTTTCTATTTGAATTGGTTCATTTAAAAGATAGTTCACTCTCTATGTGTTTTTCATGTCTGTACGGCAATTATACACAGAGTTTCGAAGTTTCAAGTTCACAGAGACCGAGATGGCAAAAAGCGCGTTCTGTTTGCTTTAATTATTTTACAAAAGCACAACGTTCCGTTGTTATTGTGAGTGCAATAACGTAGAGTCTTTACGGATTCAAAAGATGTATTACTTTTATCTGTATGATGAAAAATGACAGAGTATTTTAAGTGACCACACCGGCGCCTTCATCTGTCATGCAATGAGCGTGCTACTATTCAGCTTCCACACTCCACACAGAAAATTGAATAGCGCACATTTTACTAGGTATTTACGGGCATGTAAAGTTGCTACTACATACAATTTTCAGATGAAAAGCCATATTTGAGGTTGATGAACGAAAGGTGAGCGTTTGGATGTCCTGCCTGATGTACTGTATTACCACATAATGATCTGTCCATTACGAAACAACTAATACAATTTTGGTCAACTAAGCCTCTTCTCATTGACTAATGGTTAGTCGACTAACAGGGGGCAGCCCTAGAAATTATATACGATGGAACCTCACACTAATGTGGTGACTAAACTTTAAATTCTCACTTTAGTTTTTACAGTTTTTGTCTCATTTTAGCAGCAATCTGCAGTCAGAGTACATAACCTTCTGGTTGAGTAAGTACATTGTTACAGATTTCCTCTGTTAATAACTGTAACTCAAACACAGTTTATAAAACTAATCACGTCCGAAGAGTGCTAATGATAAGAATATCGCTTTCAGTTAATGAGGTCAATAGACCCAGTGAAATGGATAGCACTAACACACTCCATTTCCAACATTTACGTTCTTAAACCTAATTATATCTCTAACACTAATTGTATTCCTTTAGATGTATTAGTTTAGTTTAAAGTTATCAAAGTGTATGATTTTGTCTTTTTTGAGTCATAATGTGCACTGACAGAATAATGAGCGCGGACTTCAAAGACCTTTTTCAGTTTTGATGCAAGACATCTTTACTCAGGAGATTTAAGCAAGACACATCTGAAAGAGAAAGAGGATACCTTCAGTTTTAATAAGGACCTCAAGGACAAAAGCACCGACAATAAAGCCAACAGCATCGTAACGATAGCATCAGACAAATAGCGCTGTCACTAATTAGAACAAGCCCTCGTTGCTTTCATTTTTGAAGAGGACACGAGGAATGACATGAATGAGGGCTTTTGCATGAGTGTTGTTCAGGGGATCCTCTCCAGCAAACAAAGGAAGATATTTCAGACAGCATTTTTCAATGTAGAATGAGAGTGGCAAGCAATTACAGCTCCAAAAGCTACATACGGAGACCACCTTAATTAGCTGACCCACAGACCACATGCAGACACAGACTACACTAATGACAGCAAAAAGTCTAGAGGTCCTTCAAAGACCTTCCCATTTCACAAAGGTGCTGTTTTATGAACGACATCACAAGATAAAAACACAAATTAACTGTATGAAATATAAGATCAAAAAGTAAAAAAACTGACCAAACAGACTAATGCAAAATTAGTAATTACAAAGTAAAAAACTCACTCACTTAGATAAAACTACTTTTAGTCATGCCCAAAACAAAGTAAACTTGCAATGTAAAAGGATAGTTCACTCAAACATGAAGTGACATTTATTTACTCTGATGTCATTCCAAACCTATATGACTTGGTATTATGAAGATATTTGAAGAACTTATGTGATCTGCTGGTATTGACTTGTCACATATGATTTGGGCTCTTTAAACATGAGTTGATTCGCTTTTCACGTTCGCAGTTATCATACTGCGTCAGAGAAATAGTTTTAAATAAATGGAGATGTATGCATTAGTTTTACCCTAATTTTATTTCTTTATGTCTTTTTTGGACTACACAGTGCTGTCCTCGGAAAGCACCTATAATAGATGAAAGGATAGTACGACAAAGATATCGCTTTCCGCAGCAGACATTCAGACTGAGCTGAAGAATGAATGCAGGCAATCACACTCGCTTAGTCCATCTCTCTCATAACACTCCACTACACATAATTCACACTGCTTTGCAGTAATACAATAAGCTTTCAATGAAACAACTTAATGTTCCTTCGTTACTAGCTCTAACCTGACATTCTCAAATTAGTAATGGAGGCTTGGGCTCAGCTGTTCAACGGTCAAACTTAGATTTGAATCCGTGGCAGAAGGAAATAGTTATGATCTCTGGACACTCTGTTGTTGTTCTTATGTATTTACACACTCATATAGTCGAACTGTTGTATAAATACAATATCACACTCGTAGCCTTGAGATATGGCTGTATATCGGCACACTCTCACTACCTACGGCTGAATTACATTATATCTCCTGGCTACTTGTATGATATTGCTCATGTGCCATCAAAACGTTTCTGAAGACAGTCTGTTCTCTTCAAAAATACATTCATATAAAAACACCCGCACCGCATTTTGATTTTGAAACGTGCAGTGCTCATGTTTATTCAATGCATTCAAAGTCTTTCGGAAAATCTATTTGTGGCGGTGAGTTTTGATATTGTGGTGGTCCGCCACAAATAAATTAATGTATGGGAAACACTGATAAACAACATATTCAGGACTACTAGTCAAGTCCTCTTCAGTGCACTGTCAACAAATTCTCTGTGGTTTGGAAAACCAAATTGTATTATGCCGCTGCTCGCCAACATTGTGTCTGTTGCCAAAATGAAAATGACTAATGCCTCCGCGCAGCACACAAGGAGCGTGCTTATATATGTATATGTATATATATATATATATATATACGCACATGCAGTACTTACATACATACACGCAGTAAGTATATAAAATATACAATTTTCAGTTTTCAGTTTTCAGCAAGCTACACATTTAAAACTATGCTTCTGGTCATCATTACACTATAACCTGTCATCTATATTTGATTGATAAATGTACAATAGGTGTAATTCAGAGCATCATTTTTGCCTGAAAGCAATCTAAATATTTCAAGCGAGGTAATGTAATACATTTTTTGCCCCTAGGTCTCCATGTTCACACAAACATCTTGATTGAGTCAACTGAAGCAAATACTCAATTCCCAGAGGAAAAAGTGGGCTATTAATAATCCATGTGTATCATGTGTTTAAGTGCTACAGCAGTGCTTGTTTTTGAAAGATAACCAGCATTTACTAGCATAATATCATCAAACCTGTACCCGCTGTTCGAATTTGTAAATAACACCAGGCCTGCACGCTTTACAAGTTAAATGACAGTTTTCATTACAGAAATGAATGTCTTCAAAACATGGTTTTATTTTAAATGTGTGTCTCTCTCTCCTACTCACGTCTCCGTTCTTTGCTTCCCCCTGTCGTTCTCCACCACCCCCCACCTCCGCACCTTCACCGACGATGGGACCGCTTGCTAATTAGCCTCACCTCAGACGCCTCACTGTGTTTAGGGGTGTGTTCAGTGCTATCTTCAGCGCTAATGTGTGTGTTTACCTTAACCACATGGATGGCATAGTGTCTGCGTGATGACAGGAGCTTTACTCAACTTTATTAAAGGGATTGAAAGGGATGATTGCCAACCGAAGCTGAAGGAAATTACAAAAGGAAGCCAGCAAAGTGGGGTGAAGATTACGATGTCGTCATCGATTAATCCCGGCTGACCCGTCAGGTCATCATTGCTCATGATCACTGATTTTGTCTTTCCTGTACCGAAGTGTGATTCACCAGTAGAGATGAGTAATATACCACAAACAAAATAGCTGGGAGATGAAAGCCTAATTTTTGTTATTAGCCAAACAACATGCAGTCAGGATAGAAAGTCCCAGATTAGATTGCAGAGCAAATGTTGATTTTCTTCTGAGAGGAAGCTCCTAGTAATTTCTGTTTCCTTTGGTTTCAGACGACGTTTCAACAATGAGCGTGTTTACACGCACAGTCTCACACCAGTTATCCTTAATAACCAGGCAATGTGCAAGGTAAATACTTAAAGTGTGATTGATTATTGGGTTAAAAGTCATAAAAAGCTAAAGCAAAATTCGATCGGTACATGTAGATTTTTGAAGAAGATACCTTGAAAAAGCCCTGTTTTCTCAATGAATAAGCTTGCGTTAGAAGTTGTACAGTTACATATTTTAACCACAATTTGCATCACTACATTAAAATTGTGTGTTTAGTCAATTCTTAAGTTTTGACATTAAGGGAATCTTGGGTATCAAGACGTATAACGTAAATGATGTGAAATTTGTGATAGAAAACCCATGAGAGATTTACGTTATTTAAATATTTTGGACTATGGGGCTCCATTATTTTCATATTGTCAAATGGTTGCGCTCAGTGAGTACCTCAGTACCTGTTGCTATTTTTACCGCAACACAACTCAGAAAATAAAATACTAATACGATGCTACATTGTGCAGCTTTTGGTTGTAATTTTTAGTCGAAGGGCAACAAGAAGCAATGTAAGTCTTCACTGCTTTCCGACGATAAGAAGAGGAGCAAAGAATGAGAAGACACCTGTGGACAAATAAAACTTCCTAAAGACCTGCGTCTTTGTTCTCTCCACATTAGCCCTGATGCCTTTAAGGCTTTCACAGCTACTGAAAAGAGCTTACAAACAACAGAGACAAGAAACGCTAGATGCCATACTAGCAGGATGTAAACATGCCAACGCTTGTCATGATGCTGCAACCACTGAAAGAGTTTCTCAGCGTGGATTTCACTCGATATTCGGGGGCGTTTAGACTCCTTGTGGGGAAAAATCGATGGTGCAGAATTTGGTTAAAGCTTATGCTTATATCCCTTACCACCTGTAAGCTCTTTCAGTAGCTGTGGCCATCATATCAGTATTTTATTTTACAGTAAAATAGCAAGGAAGCACCAACAGCTCACGGAGTGCAACCATTTGACGTCATTGAAATAATAGCACCCCCCATAGTCCAAAATATGTATAAAACAATGTGGATCCATACTATTGAAGTCAATAGCTACTGTTTGGTTACACACATTTTTCAATTTTTTGTGTTCAACATGTGAACAACATGTGAACTATCCCTTTAGGGTACAAAGCAGATTTTGCTAGTTCAAGTAGCTCAAGAGTCTATGAAAGATTAAATGTGACCACATTCCACTTACCAGAATCTCTTACTGACTTAAGACATTAATACTGTAAAGGTTTGAGCACCAAATTAAACAACAAGCATTAGTTGATTACATGTGTCTTTAGAGCACTCAATGATTATATCCTTTCCTCATGGAATTCAAGTTGAGCTATTAAAGGCTTGAGGAGAATAGAAAAGGAATAGGCTTTCACTAAGAGTTAGCTTTGCCACTACAGCACTCTGCCAGGAAAGTTAATTACTGACGAGAAGGTAAGACTCCTTAAAAGGACCTTGGGGAACAAATTGGTCTAGAGAAACTAGTAATTTAATGTGGATTTCTCCGGAAAGAAAGAACAGTTAAAACATTAATTGCTTAAGTATAATCAGACCCACCGGCATGGACATTCTTCCAGAGAAAACACTGCAAAGAAACTAAATTGTTTTCATCTATTAGAAAAAAATGTTTCTTATTTATTTTTTTTGTTTTGTTTTGTTAAGATTTAAGATCTACCTATCTATCTATCTGTTTAAACTCAAATGAAATTCAAATGTGGTTAATTATTCCTCTGTGAAGTGGAGGTTGTTTGAAAGTGAATCATTTGTATGGAGGTTCAGGTCTAATTCTGCCTCTTCATCACTGTGTCCTTCAACAGAGTGTTTAGATGTTGCTCTAGGGTGGCTGTTAGTGTACTGATGAAAGATGAAGATGAAAAAGCTGCAGTTTATGATGATGTTTTCAAACTACCACCAAAGTCCCTTTAAGGTTCACTTGGCAGCAATATTTATAATGCCTCTGCATAACTGTTGGTTGAAATTACATTTTTAAATTAGGAATGAAAAATTAAAACAATGGCATCATGAATTATAATTCTTATAATATGTTTTAAAATTTCTACGAGTGGAGTGTCTCTGCATAATAAATCTCTTGCTAAAGCACTATTTAATAATACTAATGTTTGTTAGTTTACCTGATGATCTGAGAACAAAAAAAAGGCCTCTAAATGAAATAATGATAAAATGGACTTCTGTTTAGATGTGTCTGGCAGTATATCTAATTAAATGGACATAAATGAAAAACGAAGCATGTTCACACTGCTGTAGGACTTATTTGCTTCCAGTAGAAAGTTTGACAGCATGATCAGTGACCGTTCATGTAGACTCTAACTAATCAGAGATGTTGCCTTGAACTTAAGCAACCTGAAATGCATCAATTAATTAGATTGGAAATGACTCTGCTGCTTTAAATTTCCTTAATCAATTGACCTTTGCTCACTGTTGCTACGTTCGACAAGCCTTGGTTCTCTCACACATCATGTTCTCACCAGTGATGGCAATAATGGCGCTATAAATAAACAGCGTTACTAACGGCAGTACTTTTTTCACTAACGAGTAACCAAATGAATTACTGTTTCCGCCTTTACAACGCCGTTTCCATTACTGATAACAAAATGCAGCATTACTATAATTTTTGCATTGCTTTCTTCTTCTGAGGTAAATTCTGGCTTATTAGTCTCAGCGGATCTTCTTCCAGAAACGAAAAGTAGCCGAGATGAACTTGATGAATGTTCACATTTGTTTACGGAGGTAATGTGGGTGTTTACCTACATGTCCGCGTGTCTCACATGGATGTTTAAAATTTGAAAAGCGGAGTGAAAGAAACGGAGACGGCAGAGAGCACACCCTGTTTATTGTATTTATTTTACAAAAGCACGTTATTTTCTTGTGATTATGATGTTGTTTATGTCCGCGGGTTGAAGCAGCCCAAGTAATGTGATATTTAGCCTCTGGAAGGTGTCTCTCACATTTTCCCACAGCAACATTAAAATAGTATAGATTAGTGTACAATGTTTTATTCATTAACCCTAATTAATATCGAGGGTATCCAAGTTATTTGACATTTTTGAACATTTAAAAAAAATAATAACACAATAGTTACTTTTCATGGTAGTTATTTACTTTAATAATGATGTAACTCAGTTACTAACTCATGTACTATTTGTGAGAAGTAACTAGTAACTATAAGTAATTACTTTTTTTAAAGTAATGTGCCCAACACTGGTTCTCACGCATGGAAAAATACATTGTAGAGCAAAGAGGAAATTCAAAATTCAAACACGTTTTGTGGCAGTAGCGCCTCAGTTCAAGCGCCACGTGAACCGATCACCTCTTCTTGTTTAATAGTCATAGCAAGAAATAAACATGAATGAACATCAGAAGGTATTGTTTCAACCATGAAAAGACATCAGTATACAACATTTTTCAAGTTCAAGCTCATCTACGTTTATCTACTCTTCTGTCTGTTCTCTTTTTCGGATAAAATGGCAGATTCTGCGTTATGATTGGCCAGATCATCTGTCAATCTGTCATTTTTTTTTAGGCTTATGTTATCAATCTTTAGGTTTTTGGTATGATTTTATAATATGGTCAACTATAATAAACTGATAGTTCACACACAAAAAAAGTCTCTCATCTTTCATTCACTCTCCTGTTTTTACAAACTTGTCTGACCTTTTTTTTTGACACCCTTTTACATGAAATTACAACAGTCACTAGAGCTTTCAAGCTTTTTTAAATATGACAAGCTTGTTTTATTTAGCAAATTTCAAGTTAATAAACTTGTTCACAAATCTGGTTTAGACTGGATATGTGAATCCGAATAACTGAAAAGAATATTTGTCAATGTATCAGACATCACAACTTCTCTCATGAATCATTTAAGAACAGCAAGTGTGGAGGTCAAGATTTTCAGTCAATAAGAACTTAACCTCGAAAAGTTTTTCACAGAAGAAAGCAGTCCTACCAGTTTGAAAGAACATGAATATGAGTAAATGACAGAATATCTCATAAGGAGTAAACATCACTATTTTATACTAAAGACGGTCTGAAAGAGAGCGAAACTCATACGTCAGTGCCACTTCCACTGTATTCCTTAAAAAGGTGTTTAGATAATCACAATACAATTGCTGCTGACCCACAGAGATGGTTTTGTAGCCATTGCCTGTCGTGCTGCACCAATTTCAGCCTCCCAAATAGTGTGACATGATCACAGCTGTTGAGGTACTTGCGATACTCCAGACAGAATGACTTCTGTAAAATTGGAACCACACAATTCCAACTAAAGAGGAACTTTCAATTTATTAAATGTTCCTGTGAACTTTCAGTTAGACTACGATGTTACACCAGATAAGCTTTTTAATGGTCTCGAGAGTGCTGGTTTTAAGGTGGCATAAGTCTGAGACACAAAGAGGCAGAAAGAGAGAAAATTTGAGAGATGACTGCCATAGAGACAGACATATACTGCCATTCAAAAGTTTGGGATCAGTAAGATTTTTAAAGTTCTTTATAGATCTCTCCTATGCTCATCAAGGCTGCATATATTTGATGAAAATGCAGAAAAAAATAACATTTTAAATATTATTATAGTTTAAAATACCGGTTTTCTATTTTAATGTACTTAAAAAAAATAATGTATTCCTGTTGATGAAAAGCTGAATTTTCAGCATCATTACTCCAGTCTTCACTGTCACATGATCCAACAGAAATCATTCTAATACACTGATTTATTATAAATGTTCTGATGACTAAAAAGTTTAAAAGAACAGCATTTATTTAAAATAAAAAACTGTTCTAACAATCTCTCTTTACTATCTTTACTATCAGTTTGTATCAATTTATCACATCTGTCCTGAATAAAAGTATTAATTTTCTTTAAAAATGAAAGAAAAAATACAGACCCCAAAGTTTTGAACAGTAGTGCACACTGTAAAAAACTATTTGTTAAGTCAACTTAAAATAATTTGTTACCTGGCTGCCTTAACATTTTAAGTTCAGTCAAAAAAGTTAAATAAGTTTAGTCAACTTGAAATGGTAATTTGTACTAAGTGACAGCTTAGACATTTGTGTTGATTCAACTTAAAATTTTAAGGCAGCTGGGTAACTTACCCAGTTTTTAAATTTAACAAACCAATTTTTCTGTTAAGTCAACTCAAATATTTAAGTTGTCACTTAGTACAACTTAACATTTCAGGTTGACTAAACTTATTTGAGTTGACTGAACTTAAAATTTCAAGGCAGCAGGGTAACAAATTATTTTACGTTGACTCAACAAATTGAGAATTTTTTTTTACAGTGTACAGTATATTGTTACAAAAGATTTCTATTTTGAATAAATGCTGTTTTTTAAACGTTTTATTCATCAAAGAGTCCAAAAAAAAGTATCACAGGTTCCAAAAAAATAAAAAATAAATAAAAGCATCACAGCTGTTTCCACCATTGATAATAATCAGCATATTAAAATGATTTCTGAAGGATCATGTGACACTGAAGACTGGAGTAATGATGGTGAAAATTCAGCTTTGCATCACAGGAATAAATTATATTTTTAAAGTACAATAGAAAACTGGTATTTTGAACTGCAATAATATGATTGAATAATATAATTGAAATACATGGTAAAAATGATCAATTATCAGCCAAAACATGCAAATAACAATCAGTTTATTGTAACTGGTCAGAATTTAATTTTGGTGCATTTACACCACTATGCTAAATGCATTTTCACCCCACATTAACTGTTTAAGGTTGTATGAGGTAACATGCTACTTCTTCTGTGATTTTGCATACTAATTATGCCATATTTCTGCTAAAATAAACAAAGACATGCTGCTTGGTGAGCACAGGGTAATGGATACATTTGTGTGCATGCATGTATGTGTGTGTGTGGCAGGACATAAATGAAAGATGACATATTATTCCTCCAGAGGATGACAAGATGGCCACATTAACACAGGAAGAGGCAGCGTCCGTGTGACTTAGTGTCAGGCAGGAGGGTGAGAGAGAGACAGACAGATGAAAAGAGGGGGAGAGATGTATATCTAAGGCAGAAGGTTATCTCACAGATTCCTGGAATGAGCCAAGACATTTGCCTCTAGCCACGAATTTGACATTACAATGGTTAGAGCTTAGGGTTGTGTGTTTTCACTTACATGTATATGTTTACAACAGCCATATCAAATCACAACCAGTGGTGAATGATAAGATCAAACCAAGTGAAAACCAAGTGATGGAGCTTTTCATACAACTTGCTTTACATTTTTGAGACATTTTACACTGATGTCTGCCTAAATGGTCTTAAAGGGATAACTCACCCAAAAATGAAAATTCTGTCATTAATTTCTCATTATCATGTCGTTCCAAACCCGTAAACCTTAGTTCATCTTCGGAACACAAATTAAGATATTTTTGATGAAATCCAAGAGCTTTCTGACCCTGAATAGACAGCAATGCAACTGAAACGTTCAAGGCCCAGAAAGGTAGTAAGGACATCATTAAAATAGTCCATGTGACATCAGTGATTCAACCTTAACGTTATAAAGTGCGGAAAGAAAACAAAAATAACGACTTCATTCTACAATTTCTTCTTTTCTATGTCAGAGTGCATTCACAAGAGTACAACAACGTATACCTCAGTTAGATGTTAAATATCTATAAAGATGTGCAATCAAAGTCAATGTGTAATCAAAAACTAATTCGCCTTTCAAGGTCAAGTCTCATGGAATTCAAAAGTACCCAAATCACTTCAAAAGCAGCTCTTGATCAAGTGCTGGCACATAAAGTGAGTTTTGTTGCATTTTAATGTTTGTTTGCTCCAGTGCTTGACCTTCAGTCAGGCGCATTATGCTCTGCATGTTCTAAATGCCGTCTACATCCATAAAACCTTCCCCTCTGGACAGACATGTGCAGAGAAAAGTCCACCTGTCAGTCTTTATCTTCGTCATGCATCATTTATGAGCATAAACTGATTCAATTCATGTGAAAGGACAAATAAAATAGATGAGTTGCCCAAGCATAAAAGGATGAGAATCCAGAGGACACAGGTGGAGAGATGCAAATACAAAATGTAAAGTTTGTTGTTTACAAACAGTTTGATGTTCAGTTTACATCTTAAATGGGAAAAAAAGACTAGACACGAATATCTTCGCCAATTTCGCCAAAAAACTCTTTAAACTGCACGCACGCCAACGGTGGTGAAAACATCTGATATGGGTTTCAGAAGTGGGTGTGTCAAAATGGCTCGATAGCGCCACCTTTCAAATTTCAACAAAAAATTTCAATTAAGGAAATTCGGAAGACACATGTAACACGCTAATACTTGCAAAAAAGTCCCCCGTTATGAAGTCCGAAACCCAACAGAAGGTTTTCAGCAAGTTTTGTACCATGTTCAAGCATTGTATTTAAACAAACTCCTCCAAAAGATTTAAACGGATGAGCATCAGATTTGGTCAATGTAATCTAAAGCTCTTTGTGACGTTAAATTGCGAAGATCTTGAGTTTACGTTGAAGGGCGTATCTGTGGCTTTGATGTTTCGCCATGAAACAGGAAGTTGTAATTCAGCCATACAATGTCCGATCTGCACCAAAATTCACGTTTATGCCCATGACCATATTCAGTTATAGTCATAGCGCTACGTTTATGCTCTAACAAACTCCTCCTAGAGATTTAATGACATTAACATTATATTTGGTCAGGCTACTTTAAAGGTCTTTGCAATGTTAAATTGCGAAGATCTTGAGTTTTTCGTTAAAAAGGCGTGTGCGTGGCAGCGAAACAAAGTTCGATGTTTCACCATGTAAACAATTTCCAATATGCCCAAACTTCACCCGTTCCATAAAAGTCCTGGCCTGAACATCTAAAGGCCAATATTCTGTTACAATCATAGCGCCACCGCCTGACAACAGGAAATTACTTGTTTTACACTAACCTAAACATGCAATGTCCAATCTGCACTAGACTTCACATGTTTGGTAAGAGTCCTGGCCCAAAAACATCTAAAGGCCAATATTTAGTCATAATCATAGCGCCACCTGTTGGCAACAGGATATGTCATGTTTTACACTAACTCAAACATACCATGTTCAATCAGGGCCAAACGTCATATGTTTGATCAAAGTCCTGACTTTAAGACATCTACAAGACAATATTCAGTTATATTCGTAGTGCCACCAGCTGACAACAGGAAGTTTGGCACATATAATGACTTTGACATATTTTTCTTATATTTACCACTTTAAATGCATGTTGCTTACCGTTCACTGTTTTCCTAAAACCACCGGGTGGTGGTGAGCCCGGGTGCGAGGACCCTTTAATATTTTAAATGTTTTTTAAAGACGTCTACAAAGATCTATTTATTTGATTAAAAATATAGAAAAGTAATATTATGAAATATTATTGCAGTTTAAAATAACAGTTTTCTATTTTAATATACTTTAAAAAATAATTTATTTCTGTGATGCAAAGCTGAACCTTCATCAGCAATTACTCCAGTCTCCAGTGTCACATGATCACTGTAGAAATATATTGTTAGAAAATAGAAATCTTTACAATCACTTTGTGTCAATTTAACACATCCTTGCTGAATAAAATATTTCTTAATATTAATATTTCTTAAATGAAAAGACAGTGTAATTAAATGTAGATATTGATTGTTATGTATGAATAATTTTTCCTGTTTAGATATAATTCAAATAGCTTGAATAGAAATATCCTCATATGAATGCTAGTTCGTATTCAGTGTCATGTCATGTTTCCCTTGACTTTCCTATGAAATTAAAAGGCTAAATATATAATAAAAGTGATTCATTTGCATGCATATGAAAACACTGTAGGCTGAGCAATTCCTCATTAAGCTTTGCAATCAAGGTTATAATATTTCTAAAAATGTGCATTCATCTACAACTCATCAAAACTTAATTCCTACAGAGCCATCGTGGGTGTCACTTTCCACAGTGAACAAGAGAATGCAGAAATCAGCATTCATAAATGCATTAAAAATTCAGCCCAAGAGGCTTCATGATCTAAACCCTCACTGCCAAACACCTAATAGCCCTTTACTTCTCCTTGGTGGCATGTCTTGTTCTTCCTGTCCGTCTGGTAGATAGTAATGCATCAAATTAGGAAGGGATTATGGGAAACGGCCATAGTTTAATCTTATAATGCCTCTCCAGTGTCCACGCAGCGCTTGGCTGTACTACAGCGAAGAAAACTGTACACGATCGATTGACAAAAAAGAAAAGCCTTTTTAGGGATTCTTTTGAACTTATTATTTCAAAATAGTATAAAATATTGAATCTCTTTCATTCTGCTGATCTATAATTGATCGTACAGGGAATACTCAGTGTTTACATCCATACTTGAGTCTTTTTACACTGAATTTCCCAGCATGCCCTGGCTTTAATATAGCTCCCTGAAAAAGAGACATTCAACAGCAGGACCATGTGTTTAATTAATAAGCCACGAGAGGCTACGTTACAGTGATTTTTACCTCGGGTAAGGGGCATTCTTAGGCTTGATGCAAGTGAAGAGTACATTTATTATTAATAATTATAAGAATGAATAATTCTTTCTCACTTCTTACTGTAGGCTGTTTACAGTTGCTAAACAACAAAGACCCTTAGCGCATTAATATAGAATGAGCGATCACAGTAGTGCTGTTTGTCTAGATTCACACACTGTAAAAAATGACGGTGAATTTAACGGTAAAAAACTGTAAAAATGCTACAGTAGAAACCCGTTAAACGGCTGTAAAATTTACAGTACTTAACCGTAATTTTTTTTTTTAATTTGATGCTTTTTTTGTTGAAATAAGTTTCTTTGTTTCTTCTATGTATGTTAATATTTAAAAGCTGTTTGTGATGAGCTTTGGTTCATCGTGACTTTTTCATCACCACCTGCATTCGGTGGTTATCGGTGTATTACAAAGTTACAAAACAGATTTCAGTACTTCAATAGGTTGGTACATTAACATTATACCAGTTCATGAAATTACGGTATTTACATGTAAATTTAAAATGTTAAACATCGCTAGCGTTTTTTTACCGTAAATTTTACTGCATTTTTTTACAGTGCAGTATTAATAAAACAGTAGCCAAAAAAGTTTGATTGCCTGTTACTTCTAGTGAGATTCTGAAGCACACTGTAAAAAAAAAAAATGTAACTGTAAAAATGCTATGGTAAAAACCTGTTAATTGGTTAACAGTATTCTTACTACACTCTAAAAAATGCTGGGTTATTTTCTTTAACCCAAAGGCTAGGTTCAGTTTGTTTGGACATTTTATTGGGTTATTTTGAATATTTTTTACCTGGGTGCCAGGTAGTTTTTCTGTAACTCTGGGTCATTTTTACTGTCAATACAAATGATAAACCCCCTCACACACCTTCCCAGTGTAACCCAATGTTGGGTAGTCTGTGCCAAACCAGTTCAAACTGGATACATTTGTCAGTGGTATTTCTGTGTTCTGTCCTGAGAGAAAACTTAACTGACAGGAAACGTTCTGAATGAAATTAAGGTTTGTATTACATTATATTCCTATCAAATTATTACCGTTTAAATAGGGAAATGTCTGTAGTCTCACATTTTTCCTTTTTTTGTTTTTTTTCTGTTTGTATGTCGCAGTTAACATCTGCTTAGAACGCTAGCCTTCAACAAACACAGCATTTACCAGACCTACACTCAAAGCAAACTATGTGCCAGCACCACCATGGAAGTTTCACCTCCTGCCAAACGAATGTGTAACCAGAGCTGAAACAACGCAACTTTGCTGTCTGTAATGTGTAACAAAGTTTATGTGCTCTCCACTGACTACAATAGGAGCGCTATTGATCTAGTGCGCTAGCGACGCAGTGGTCGCACTATGCGTTTGTCGGGTTGAAACTTAAATGTCTGCTAAAGCTGCTTTTGATCTAACTTTACAAACATGAATATAAGATAAGTCCTAAATATAAGTAATTTTATAAAGTGGAACAGCCTAATAGCAGTTTTCTTCCCTCAGATTCCCACTGGCTGCTCTTATTGATCCTGTCATGTCCTAAAACATTTACTAAATGTTTTTGAATATTTTATTAGCAAGGTTGCCAGGTTTTCACAACAAAACTCACCCAGCTACTCAAAACTAGTCCAAAACTAGCCCAATTGCATTTCGTAGGGGGTCCTCTAGTAAAAATAGCATTCTGGGGGGTAAAATACATG
>JAHKKF010517984.1:0-13863 GCA_019740295.1 Labeo calbasu
AGAAAAAGTCTTAGATCTTTGAGTTCAGCTCATGAAAAATGGGGGCAAAAACAAAAGTGTTGCGTTTAAAATTTTGGTCAGTTTACAATGAAATACAATACTTTCTGGTCCTCAAATATGATTGGCTGAAAGGAGTGTGATATTCTAGTGATAACAGAACCGTTTCACCGTTTGTATCACTCCGCTTGTGGTATTTCTCATAGTGAGTGTCATGGCAGACACCTAAATACACCATAATTTTTAAATAATAAAATTGTTTTTGTGTCACGAAATGTAGTTTTAAAAGTTTTTTAGGCTAAATTGTACTTGTTTAGACTTCAAACATGCGGTTTGTTAATAAAGATTACGTCTATGTGAAAATTTGGTTCAGTGTTTTTGGAGATGTGAGCTGCAGGGCGTCAGTGGCCATACAGCGCTCATGAACCCACCGAGAGCAGCCTTACTTTGGGCACATCTTCTAGAATTTGTCGCCGACTGATGTCTCTATAGTAGTTAAACATGAGATATCATTTGTTTTGGGTAAAACTAATGGGCAGACTTTGGTCTGTTTGACTGAGGGCAAAATCTCATAACGCTATATTTTCTGTAACTTTAAAGCTGTATTATCAGAGCTGTCCCGATATACAGCCATATTTTACTGCCACTCATGTGATATTGCTCATATACTGTATATATCATGCTAATCTGATGCTCAAGAAACATCTGTGCAACCATCTGTTGCTTAATATTTTTGTGGAAATCTTGATCATTTTAAGGATTCTTGAATACAAAGTTCCAAAAAAAACAGCATTTATTTAAAATGAAAAACTTTTGTAACATTATAAATTGCTTTAGTGTCACTTTTGATTAATTCAAAACAATAGTTTCAGCCATTTATCATAAATAAAAACATGGATATATACATTTTTATCTATGATGGCTAGTCTTACTTTATACTTCGTGTGGATTACACAGTAACTAAAGATTACTGTGATGTTTTTATCAGCTTTTGGACTCTCATTCTGATGGCACCCGTTCACTGCATTGGTGAGCAAATTTCTCTAAATCTGTTCTGATGAAGAGACAAACTCATCTGGCCTGAGGGTTTGCTCACTGATGCTCCAGAAGGAAAACCATGTATTAAGAGCCGGGGGTGAAAACTTTTGAACTGAATGAGGATTTTCCTTATTTTTTCCTAAATATCATATTTTTGTAATTTAGTACTGCCTTTTAAAACCTACAGAAGATACAATAAGTTACATTTACCCGGATCCTCAAATTCAAAAGTTTTCACCCCCGGGTCTTGCGTCGTGTTTCCTTCTGGTGCATCAGTGAGCTTTTAAACCTTCTGTAATAGTTGCATATGAGTCCCTCAGTTGTCCTCAGTGTGAAAAGACGGACCTCAAAATCATACAGTCATTGTTGGAAAGGGTTCAAATACACAAAAATGCTGAAAAAACAACAAATTTGTGGGACCTGAAGGATTTTTCTGAAGAACAGCAGGCAGTTCAGGACGAACAAGGGACTCATGAACAACTATCACTAAACAAAAAAAAAAAAGACAGCTGTGGATCATTCAGGTAACAACMCAGTATTAAGAATCAGGTGTATGTAAACATTTGAACAAGGGCATTTTTATAAATTCAACTATTATTTTCTCTTGTGGACCATATGCAAATGTATTTTATGTGAAATATCTCATTACAGTCAGTACTAAATAAAAAATAACATGCATTTTATATGATCCCTCTTGCAGATTCTGCAAGGTGTATGTAAAATTTTGACCTCAATTGTATATGTGTGGGTGTGTCATCTCGTCCTGCCACAATGTTGCAGCTTGTGTCTCTCTTTAAATGAATAATACAGTACTTCATTCTCAGTTCACACTCTCTTGTCATGTTTGTATTCATATTGGAGTTGATGTGTGTAATTGTGTCAATGTTACACTTTCTCCGATCCCAGCTTAACGTGTAGGGACAACTATAAATAAGCCACTTTTAGCCATTCGTAGGTTGATTTCCCTGAAGCATGTAAACATTGTCATTTTCAAAACATGGTTCTGTTCCTCAAGCGGGCCTACAGAACAACTCTATGACAGATGAGTGAAAAGCTGTATGAACAATCATTATTCTTCAGCTTATCAGTGCAGTTTGGATGGCACTATATTGAAAAACCTCCAAACTCCTTGAGGACAATGTGAGGCACTCAGCACAAAGTCGCCCAAAGATGGAAGAATGGCCTATTAGCCTGATAAAAGACTGCAGAGCTGAATGCAGTGCCACAAATCAAAATCATACAAAGTCTCCCAGGACACATGCCATTATTAGCCTTAAAGCTGTGACTGATTAATCAAGGCTAGAGTAAGAAAAGGCATTCACACACGGGTTGACAAAGACATAACGCTAAAAATGAAAAAGACTGACCCTGATCTCCTCTTATGTAGTACTTTTTATCTCTGTTTTACAAAATTCCTTGTCTAAAGCTATAGTGGTTTGTCTTACCCGCTGCCCTCCGCAGGGAGTTCACATGAGAGGACAGATCAAGGGCTTAATTTACAATAGCAGTGCTGCCAAGGCAAATAGGTAGATAACTTACCTGTGTGGCCCGAGGAGAGGAGAGGAGAGGAGTGGAGGAGTCCCACATCAGCATTGTCCAGGTCCAGAGAGATGTTGAAAAGGATGTCAAGGAGGAGGACATTACCAGCAAGGAAAAAAGAAAAAACAGAGAAAAATGTACATTTACAATACTGTACTGATACTTCATTCAAGTACTCAAGATAAAATAGAACATTACAGAAGGGTGATTATTTAAAGAAGTAAAACCCTTAAATACACAAATATAAGACAAAGAAAAATAAGATTCAAAAAATATATAAGATTCATTAATATTTATGAAAATAAGGTTAATGTGATGCAATACTTACCTACATAAAATTTTCGAATGTTATTTTTTATCACAGTGTGCCGATATATAGCCATATCATATGGCTACGAGTGTGATATTGCGTTTATACAACGATGGCACAAGTGTGTAAAAACATTAAAAAAACAACAGAGTGTCTTTTAAAACCCTCTTTTGTGCAGAACTACTTCTTTCCGCCATGTATTCAAATCTCAAGTTGACAGTTGAACAGCTGAGCCCAAGCCTCCATGATTAATTCAAAAACGTCACTTTAAAACGAAGAAACCTTAAGTTGTTTCATTAAAAGCTTATTGCATTACTGTATTAAAAGCTCAATGTATTATGTAGAGTATTATGAGAGAGAGATGGAGTGAGCGAATGTGATTACCTGCATCTGATACAGCATTCATTCTTAAGCTCAATCTCGTATCCACAATAAAACGTTACTTTGAACGTCCGTTGAGGAAAGCGATATGTTTGTCGTATTATCATTTCATCTGTTAAGTGTGATTTCCAATTAAAGAGCTACTCAGTGCATTTGTTGGATGCGTCTTACAAGGTGTTGTTGGAAGTAAAAATAACATTGCTGTTAACAACCCTTTTTCAGTCGTTTTCAATATAAAAGGCTCTTTACTCTCTTTCTTGTCGCCATCTAATGGCAAAACAATGTAACTAAAATCACCATCACAAAAACACACACACAATACTCTCTATCTCCTTCGGCTTGTACCCCTTATCAGGGGTCGCCGGATGACTGTTTCCCAATACTACTATAATTAAATGCTACTATTATTTATATAAAATACTATTTAATGAATAACAACAGCTAATAAACAACAACTGCCATCAGGAAAGTTGCTATGCAATTAAGTCAAAAGTACAAAGGCAGCGCTCTGATATACAGCATTAAAGTTATATAAAATATAATATTATGAGACAAAACTATTTGTTCTGGAATAAAAAATATATTAATGAGATCAAAGACTGCCCGTCTCATGTTTAACCACTATATAGACATCAGAGCCAGCGGCAATTTCCAGTAGATCTGGCCGAGGTAAGGCTGCTCTCTGCGGGTTCATGAGTACTGAGTGCCTGCTGACGCCCTGGAGCTCGCATCTCCAAAAAATTCAAAGCAAAATTTCAAATAGAGTTATCTTTAGTAACAAACCACATATTTTAAACAAGTACATAAAAAACTACATTCCGTGACACAAAAACAGTATTATTTTTAAAATTATAGTGGATTTGGGCATCCTCCATGCCACTCGCTGTGAGAAATACCACAAACGGAGTGATACAAATGGTCTGTGTTCCGATATCACTAGAATATCACAATCCTCTCAGCCAATCAGATTTTAGGACCAAAAAGAACTGTTGTATATATGTTAAATGTACAAAACCAGTCTTAAGTAGCACGGGTATATATGTAGCAATAGCCGAAATTAATGATTTTTATTTTATGCCAAAAATCAATAGGATATTAAGTAAAGATCAACATTTACTACCGTAAACATATCAAAACTTAATTTATGATTAGTAATATGCATTGCTAAGAACTTCACTTGGACAACTTTAAAGGTGATTTTCTCAATATTTTGATTTTTTGCACCCTCAGATTCCAGATTTTCAAATAGTTGTAGCTCCGTCAAATATCCTAACAAACCATACATCGATGGAAAGCTTTTTTATTCAGCTTTCAGATTATGTATAAATCTCAATGACTGGTTTTGTGGTCCAGGGTCACTTATTGGTCACACACAAAGAGATTTCTTTTAAATTTTTGAGGTGTTTACTCACTCAAAACTCCCTCAGATCATGTTTTCATACCATTTTAAGTCTTATTTTCATGTAACAAAGTGGTTTAAAAACTTAAAGTTTTCCAATTAATGCCATTATATTGTTTATTCAGACTGATTTGCAAACATACACAAGAGGCGGGGTTTATCATGAACCAATCAGAGCTGAACATAACCAGTCATATCCAATCATATCGCAATGGAGGCAACTTTACCTGCTGGTATCGCTGTTGGGAATGATGTTTCTTTAAAAAAAAAAATTTAAAAAGTGATTTATACACTTTTGAATGTTATATTTTATATTATTGGTGTTGTTTTATTTTTGTACTATGATTTTTATTTTTATTTTTTTTCTCATCCAATATTTTGAGGAGACACTGCCTCTCTTCCCTCCTCGGAGAAAACGCCCCTGGACACACACACACATACAAATATATATATATATATAGAAAGTATTGTAATTAATCAAGATCGCCTCGGGATATCCCTAGTTTTAACTGAAAGCAACTTGCACTGACATATCTTAAAATATTCCAGTGCCATTGATTTATATCGAGATGCACACAAATATTTTTTTTTTCTTTAAATGCCCTATATTAACTAAGGCTTAATGCTGGCTTAATCTAAGCCCTGTCTGTGAAAGCAGGCTTAAATGTAGCAGTAAGTAAACTACATATCATTTCCCAAGCTCCTTGCATCAGGTACAAAAATGAACACAAAATTCAATGCGGTTTATCACCGCAAGATGAAAAGTGACACAGAACCAGCAAGGTCAGAGCAATAGCAGGTAAAAATGTTTAGGATGACAGAATAACAGCACAATTCTGCACTGAAAGATTGTTAAACATTAGAGATGTCTAGAGAAAGTCATTTAGTGCCCACTCACATGCTTGAAGCAAGGACAGATCTGAGACCTTAAGGGCCGCCCGCATTTTCTCCACACGCTCACAGGAGGTAATCATGCTTGAAGAGGGTATATGCTCACATAGTCCCTACTTAATTTCCTTTGAGCGATAACAGAAACATTGATTGAACACACACTCACTCACTAAAATCAATGGAGAGGTGAGAGACAGGCACACCTTCTAAATCCCTCATTCAGCTTTGATTTGCACCCTCATCGTTCTCTCCATCCGTCAGCTCACCTCCAGACGCTAATGTGGTCATTGACACCCACAAGGTCCCTGTGCGGGCACTGGCTTAGCGCATTCGCACTCATTTGTGCTGACGTTCCCTCTGATCAACCGCTTCTCGGCCTGTAAGGCCGCCGAGAAATGATCACACACGGCAGCGTATGATCAAAGCCCTGCTGGTCTGATATTGTCATGTATAATAAACATGATCCGTCTCAGGAGGTCGGCCTCTTGTTCTACAGCTCATATTTGCTGTGATGTATGAAAAAGTACTACATTGCACTGCTGCTATCCTGTGAAGAGCTCTTTGTTCTGTGTTTGAATTTGTAAAGGGCAAAACTCTTGGATCACATTCAGTTTACAACTTGGAATGTGAACTGCATTTAACTTTCTGTTATTACCACTCAACTTCAGCTTATATACCTTACTGAGGAATTGTAACTATTATTATTATTTAATCTGGAATATTTTATACTATGTTTAATAGTATTCAATTGTACTAAAATAAAAAATAATTAATAATAAAAGCAATATTTAATTTATGTTACAGTTTAAATTAAATTTAAAGGAGAAGTCCACTTCCAGAACAAAAATTTAACAGATAATTTAACTTGTCATCCAAGATGTTCATGTCTTTCTTTCTTCAGTCGTAAAGAAATTATGTTTTTTGAGGAAAAAATGTCAGGATTTCTCTCCATAAATTATCTATAAATTTTTGTTCTGGAAGTTAACTTCTCCTTTAATTCTATTTCATTACCAAATTTAGGAAGCATATTAAAGTAAACACAACCATTCAAATGTTTGGGGAAAGTAAGATGTTTTTTCTATTATTATTATTTTTTTAAATTATGTTTATCATTTAATTATTTTTAAGAAAGTAGCATTCAGAAAGAATGCATCAAATTTTTAAAATTACAGTCAATTGTTACAAAAAAATATATGGAAGTACGGAAGCCCATTTCTGCCGTTGAATAAAAATAAAAAGGTAATTGCGAGTTTTTATCTCACACTTCTGACTCTTTTTCTTTTTTTTGCATTGATGAGTTTATATCTCACAGTTATGCCTTTTTCCTCAGAATTGTGATACAAACGCGCAATTCTTACTTTTTTCTCTGAATTGACACATAATTCCATAATTCCATAATCACCACTGCGAGTTATAAAGCCAGAATTGTAAGATATAAATTTGCAGTTTTGACTAGAAATAAAGTCGTAATTCTGAAAAATAAAGTCAGAATTGAGATATAAACTCTTCATTCTCAGAAATGGAAGTTTATATCCCACTATTCTGACTTCATAACTTGGAATTGCAAGTTTCATGCAATTCTGAGAAAAAAAAAAATCACATTGTGAGTTTGTATTATGAAAAAAGTCAATTGTGAAAAAGATTGTGAGATATTTTTTATTCAGTGGCGTAAACGGGATTCCATTGTCAGCTTTAACACCCAGGTAAAATAAATAAATAAATAAATAAAAATCAAAACATTAAAATTTAAAAATGTAAACTAATAATATTTCACATAAGTAGAACTTATTTGTATGGGTCAAAATTATTGATTTTTCTTTTATGCCAAAAATCATTAGAATATTAGGTAAAGATCATGTTCCATGAAGGTATTTCGCAAATTTCCTACCATAAATATATCAAAACTTAATTTTTGATTCGTAATATACATTGCTAAGAACTTCATTTGGACAATTTTATAGTGACTTCTCAATATTTAGATTTTCCAGATTTTCCCAGCCAAATATTGTCCTATCCTATTCCATACATCAGTGGAAAGCTTATTCAGCTTTCAGATGACTGGTTTTGTGGTCCAGGGTCACATATTACAGTTTTTGTATCTCTGATAAAATAAATGCAGCCTTAGAGCATTAAAGAACATTAAAAATCTTTCCAACCCTAAACTTTTGAAGAGTGCTGTACATAAATGTAGTATTTTATGGCAGATATTTTGCCAGTATTCAAATCTTCTTGGAGGGTTCTTTAAAAGTGTGAAATGTCCATCTGCTGCCATAGACGTCAGAGCTGTAGATAGTGCCAGTTTTGAAGCCATCAGTCATAAGTTTCTCATGTGTCTCAATGATTTCCTCAAAAACTTTAAAAGTTGATTTTCTATTGTGTCTTTTCTGTCGTTCCTGTCAGCACCCGAGCACCTGCCACTGAGATGAATGCGAATGGTAACGGATAGCTCTCTCATAGACCTCTTCTCTCCCATCAGCCCACCTAAACATTTTGATGGGAGTCCAACAGACGTGATCGCGTCTCATAAACTGACTGACAGATTCAAACAGCTGATCCACAATATAAATGCTTGGAGCCATGTGCGTATGTTGGAGGCGCAGTGTTCAGTAAAGGTCTCTCAGTCTCGCTTTGTTAAAGCAGAATCCCACGAGACCCTCAAAAGTCAGACAGCAGGGATTTAGCCATTCCTCTAAAGGCAGGAGACTGCTAAACTGCTTTCTACCGCATAAGAAAGCGAAAGCTCTCATGGGAGGAGAGGCCTGCCAACCAGGCTGTGCGTGTGCGCCAGAGAGGAAGGGAAGAAGGGAAAGACAGAAGGAGCTAGAAAGAAACAGAGAGAACAAGGTATTAGCGAGAATTTGAAGAAAATGTACATTTAGCAGACGTTCCATCTGCTCAGGCGTATGTGATGATGGATTGGCCAAGTTACTGGCAAAGCATTAAAGCTAAACTTTACTGATGAAGTTTTTTTTTAAGCATTTCACAGAGTTTGGTACTACACTATTTGAATCAGACTGCAAGCACCATGTATTTCTGACTGTTTGATTTACTGTATGTCTAGTTTTAATCAAACAATGGCTAATCAAGGTCTTGGGGATGCTTGAAAAAGCATATGTGTGTGAGTAAACTGATCAAAGTTTGGCTCGTTCGCACCTGCTGGCAAATGCCTGCAAAAATCATGTTTCTCTGTTGACAGCTATTCACAAGAAGCTGTGCAATAATGAAATACAAGATATTTCTTGGCAAGCAACATATAGAAAATCTGCACCAGAATTTTTATTCATTCTTTTAGGTTCTTAAGTTCAACGAGTTGTCAAACATTTTGATGCCAAGGTCCTCTAAACAAAGAACCACCTTTCTAAAGTATAAAGGGAGCTGTAATTTCTTATGTATAAATATTGTCATTAAACCAAAGCAAATATTATTGGGAATAGGGGAGTCATTATATACAGGGATTGATGATTAAGAGACTGAAATATTACATCATATTAACCAATATCTATGAAAGAAAAAAAAAATGCAATTGCGGCTTTTTATCTCACAATTCTGACTTTTTCTCACAATTGCAAGCTTACATCTCACATTTCTGACTTTTTTTCTCATAATTATGATACAAACAATCAATTTTGAGTTATAAAGTCAGAATTAAACTTGCAATTCTGAGAACATATTAGTCTCGCCCCCTCAAAATTGGACTTTATAACTTGCGACTGTCAGTTTATATCTTACAATTCTGATAAAAAAGTGGAAAAAAATTGTGAAATATATACTCACAATTGCGAGAAAATGAGTCAAAATTGCATGATATAAACTCACAATTGCATGATATAAACTCACAAACTCACAACTTAAAATTCTGACTTTTTCCCTTGCAAATGCGAGTTTATATCTTGCAATTGGCCTTTTTCTCAGAATTGAGATTTAAACTCACAATTGCGAGTTACAAAGTCAGAACTGTGAAATAATTCTTAGTTTTTTCCTAGCAAATCCGAGTTTATATCTCGCAATTCTGACTTTTTTCCACATTCTGACTTTTTTTCCTCAGAGAGACAAAAATTTGAGATATAAAACCACAATCTGTAGTTATAAAGTCCAATTTTAAGGGGAAAAAAGGCTGATATGTTCTCAGAATTGTGCGTTTATATCTCAAAATTTTGACTTAATTTGCAAATTTGTAGTCTTCCAGTTCTGAGAAAAAAAGTCACAACTGCAAGACATAAACTCACGATTCTGAGAAAAAAGAATTGTGAGTAATACAAACTCGTCATTCTGACTTTTTTACCAGAAATGTGAGTTAATGTCATTAACAAGAAATGCTCCTGAATTGCAAGACTCATCTAAATTCACGAGATCGCCTGCCCATTTAATCCTACCAGATGCCAGAAAGATTGTCGCTGGAAAAGAGCAATGACTGCTGCTTATATATGGTTGACAGGACTAGATGATCAGGCTCCTCTCAACCATGTGTTGGGAACTTCATCACGCAGTTGTGAGATAAAAAGTCGAAATTACCTTTTTTTTATTTAGTGACAGAAACTGGCTTTTATACATATCAGGGCTCAATGCTAGGGATTTTTTTCTACTGGCCCGGTCGGACCAGTGGACCAAATTTTTACTTGCCCTTACAATATTTTCACTGGCTCTGCCATAAAATAAATAAATAAATAATACATTTATTAGCAATAAAATGATTAATTTCATTTCATATTTCAGTAAACATACAATATTTACTATAACTGACATCTTAAGTTAAACTCACAGACCAAAGGGGAAAAAAAACAAAAAACAAAACAAAAAAAAAATGCAACCATATAAACCAATCATTTTGTCAGGACTATGGACCTGTGTTGTTTTGTTTTCCCTCCCCATGTGCTCCGTGACCCAATTTCTCCTCTGTCTAATTAGTTATTCATCACACCTGTGTTTCTCCCAATTACCCCATGTATTTCAGTCCTGGTCCTTCCATTCTTTCTCTGTCGGGTCTATTTGTTGTCTACGTGTGTTTGTGCCAGTGGATTACCCCCGTGTTCTCTATTATTAAAGGCTGTTAACGCTTCTTTGTGTCTTTTTCATTCTTGCAACAGCGTATTGTGACACATTTACAGACCAACATAATGCAGTGTTTCCCCTGCCATTATATTAGGGGGGTGACTTTATTTTCTATATAGCGCTAGATCACAACAGACCTCATTTAAGGTTACCTTTCCTATAGAACAGGTCTGTACCTTGTTCTTTTATTAAACAAACGAAATAGCCTTATGTTATTTATCTTATTTACACAACGGCATGTCATTTCTGTCTCTAACGTTACATGGTCACGCGTCTACAATTTCTCCTCCGCTAAAACGCGGACGGGATCGCTGAGTCCATTCATAAAAACGGATTTACTCTATAGCAGAAGATACCACAGAATTGGTCCATTTTTGGATTAATAAATCAAAAGTAGGTCTCTCACTTAAGTCGAATCGCGATATGGACTAGTGTCTGTGAATATTAAAACGCAAAAAGACGGTTTAAATATGAATCCTCCATGTTCCGCTTGGCTCTGCGTGAATTAATGGCGGAGACGCGGCTTTGTTTACTACACAAATAGTGAATCACACGTGACGCTCACGGTTATTTTCGGCCTCTGCGTCTCATTATATAACGACATAAACCCATGAACTTAATCTCCAGAACTGCTGTAAGAGTCACTTCATGTACATTTTACCGTTTCATATCATATCATAGTGCATACACACAAAAACTAAACAGCAACCTGTCAAAATAAAAGTACGGTTTAACATGTAACATGCATTAGTCTTGTAAATCTTTTTGTACAGTATAATGTAGGTGTTTAAATATTCCTATTTCTGGCAAATTTAAATAAAACAATTAAATGCAGAAATTATAATAATAACAGAAAAAATAAAAGGGTTTAATTTTCATTTCATTAAAAATAAATAAGTGTTTAATGCCTGTATTTAATTATCAGAAAAAATAAAACACACAAAATGTTGAAATTGAGATTTTCGACTTATTTTTTCACTGAAATAAATGTTTTTGTTATTACACAGAAAGTAATGTACCGAAAAGTAAAAAGTACTGTACCGTTGGTATCCCCCAAGCATCACTTTGTATGATCAAAGCAATGCTTGATTGATTTATGTCTCCTCCTCACACTGTCTCTATCCTGGCATTAATGTTGAATTTGCTTTAAAATATTTTGTCATGTCTGAGTCCAATCCTCTCTCAACAGACAGCAAGAGGCTATAAAAAATAAAAGATTTCTTATATTAGACTGAGCAGACTTTGTACAACTACTACAGCCTTTTTAAAAGTGTGAAAGCACTGCTGCTAGTTTTCTGTACTGGAGGAGACATAGAAAACTTTCATTAGTGAGAAGGAACTTTCTAGAGAAAGTGCAACAATACAGCTCCATAAAAGAGTTTTTTTCTGCTCAAACAATCCTAATCTCAAAGATTTACAGTGGCACTGTTGACTAAATATATATATAAATAAAGGCTCATTTTTGAATTCATACTAATCAAGTATCATCTCATCGCATGGAGTGTTAATACAAAAGTCAGTGTCTTTGAAGAAAGCACATGCAAGAAGGTTCTCCCCAATGAGAAAAGATGTGAAAGAAAACAGAGGGAACAAGTTTTTTTCTCTCTCATGAGATCAGTGAATGTTCTCTCGCTCACCTCCTATCTCTTCATTCTCACACACACACTGAGTAGAAAACTCATTGACTAGACCATAACAGCTCAGATCAGTTCATCGTAATGCTCTAATTCGCTTCTGTAGACACTATGTAGCTTTAAATTAATGCCATTTATACAGTCTTCCTCCAATCATACACAGATGGTACATAATAGTGATGGTAGATACAACTTTTTTTTTCATTTCAGTCTGATACCAAGTGCTATTAAGCTCCATATCACCGATATTGATGTTTCTGTTACATTTTAACTTTCATTCATTCATTCATTAATTTATTGTCATTTCTGGATAAAATGAACATTTAACGGTACATTTAAAAATAAATAAAAATACAAATTAAAAATGCAAAAACAAAACTAAACATTTAAATTCATTCTTACTTTTTTAACCTTTTAACTTTTTTAGCAAACTCATTATAAATGTCAATTTATTTCTTCACTTATCTTCATTTTATCTTTATTTAAATGAAAATACCCAAGAAAGATGATCATTAAAATGAAAAAATTGTCTGACTCCAATAAGTCGATAATAATTTTGACTTTATGTCTGATACCTGCTAAATGGTGGATATTAAATTTGTACATTACTTTGTCTAAATAAAAACTAAAAACTAAAAGAAACTTCACAACAATTACAAGTGAATTTATGTTACATTAAAACATTATAACGTATGGTATTAAAAAATAAAACTGTTAATTTATAGATTTTTTAAAAGCTTACATTTAACAGTGCTATTAAATTAAAACGATTAAATTCATATGTCGAAGGTGTGTAATAGAGAGAACTTCTACTACATTTTAGTTATTTGTTTGTTTGTTTAATTATTTATTTATTTGTTTTATTGTAATTTCTGGATAAAATGGAAATTTAACAGTACATTTAAAACTTAATTTTCAAAAAATAAATAAAAACAATACAAATATAAAATAAAAAACAGATGTAAAATCAGTCTTTTAACTTTTAGTTTAGTTACACAAACTCATTATAAATGTAATTTTTTTTTTTTTTTTTTTTGTCACTTTACCTTTATTTTATCTTTAATATGAAAATACCCAAGATGATTATTCATATTAAAAATCTGGCTGACACTAATAAGCTGATAATAATTTAGACATTATGTCTGATAACTGGTAAATGCCTGATATTAAAATTGTATATTTTGTTTGTCTAGATAAATAATTAAAAATATATATATTTAAAACAAAAACTAAAAGTGAATTTAGGTATCAAAACATTATAATGTACTGTATTACTGTATATAAAAATATATACACTACCGTTCAAAAGTTTGGGGTCAGTACATTTTTATTGTTTCTTTTTTTTTCTTTTTTTAAGAAATTAATACTTTTATTCACCAAGGATGTATTAAGTTAATAATTAAAAGTTTATTAAAAGTTAATAATAAATAATTTACATTGTTATAAAATATTTATATTTTGAATAAACACTGTACTTTTTAAACTTGTTATTCATGAAAGAATCCTGAAAAAAATAAATAAATAAATAAAAAAATCACAGGTTCTAAAAAATATTTGGCAGCACAACTGTTGATATTATCCAACATTGATCATTCTAATAATAAATCCGCATATTAGAATGATTT
>JAHKKF010517986.1:0-12133 GCA_019740295.1 Labeo calbasu
TTTGTTAGCTGTACTGTTAGTTTAATCCCACAGTGCACAGTAAAGTCATGTGACAGATAAGAGATATGGACAAAAACTGATAACTTACCTGTTAAACTTTCACATTTGGCATGGACCCAGCAATCACACTTCCTGCACTTCATCATTTTGCTATCACAGTCATCGTCATCATAGCACTTATTACAGAGTGGGCAAACATTGCCTGGTAAGAGAAAAAAAACAATTACACAGTTAAGTTCTAGATTAAAAGCATATATTAAACATCCAAAATGAATAGCACTGACCTTTAGCTAGGAGTTTGGCACAGTCATGACATAAAGAGAAATCATGTGACCACTGAGCATCCCAGGCCTTTCCTGGTTTGGTGGCTCCACAGCTCTTACAGCGCACACACTTGGTGCATATCTGCGGCAGAAGGAAAAATAATTAAGGGAGAATGCAGCAAAAATACCACAGATGTTACAGACATCGAAGACTGAGAGTGTGTAAATACCCAGACTCTCTTCTTCTTGGTGGGTCTGGTAGGGTGGTTGGGTCCCAGGCACTCAGGGTGATAGCTATTTCGGCACTTGTCACACTCCAGTAGCTGCTAGATGATGAAAAAAAATATTTTTATTTTGATTCCATCTGGGTATTGAACGTTTGTCATCTCTGAAGGTTTTGGGAGCGGCAAGGGGCTTTTAAAGAGAAATAAGCCCAAACTTGGAAGTCGCTTAGTCAGTTATTAAGGATACCAAAAGGAAATGATAATTCCAGAAAGCTGACAAGTATTTGCCTTTCAAAAGGAAGCATTTTTCACTAGCACATACCAAATGAGGACATTCATCATTTGTGATCCAAGCCGACTCATACTTTGAATATTAAACTTTTCCATTTATCTTTAACTATTACATCAGAAAGCATCATCCTTTTGGATTTGATGGTCTCAGCATTGTGTGCAATAAACAAACTCTTTAAGAATAATTACATAAATCTGTCTCATAATATACTGGTACTGTAGTGCATTAAAACGTCTTCCATTAAATCTGAAGGTTTTAAAACTTTCCTCCTTCTGTTCCAACACTCTCTTCCTTTTAAATCAGTTAAGCTATTGTTGGAAGCACTTTACTAATCCCATTCTACCATTAGTGTCACTTATTTAATCTTTTTTATAATTTTTTCTAAAAAAGTGTCTCTGATCTTTGCTACCAGTCAAAAGTTTTTGAGCAATAGGATTTTTAATGTTTTTAAAGTTTCTTCTGCTCATCAAGCCAGCATTTATTTGATCCAAAGTACAGCAAAAACAGTACAATTTTGAAATATTTTCACTATTTACAATAACTGTTTTCTATTTGAATAGATTTTAAAATGTAATTCATTCCTGTGATTTCAAAGCTGAAATCATTCTAATATTCTGATTTGAAAAAACATTTATTATTATTATTATTATTATTATTATTATTATTATGTTGAAAACAGCCAATTTTTTTTGATGAATAGAAAGTTCAAACAGCATTTATCTGAAATAGAAAAATCTAGAAAAAAAAATATTATGACTAACTCGTGGCTTTTGAATGGTATAGTGTATAATTTTACAAAAGCTTTTTATTTTATTTTAAATAAATGCTGATCTTTGGATTCTATTCAAAGAATCCTAAAAAAATTACTCAGTTTTAAATATTGATAATAATAATAAAAAAATGTTTCTTGAACAGCAAATCAGCATATTAGAATGACTTCTGAAGGATCATGTGACACTGAAGACTGGAGTAAATGATGCTGAAAATGTAGCATTGATCACTGGAATAAATTAAATTTTAAAATATATTCAAACATAAAGCAGTTATTTTAAATAGTAAAAATATTACACAAATTTACTGCTTTTGCTGCATTTTGGACCAAAAATAAATACAGGCTTGGTCATCTTTAAAAAAAAAACATCAAAAATCTTACTGTTCAAAAACTTTTGACTGGCAGTGCATATTGTGACAAATGAAACTGAACAGAAACACTTACTTTGGTTTTCTGATACTGCCGGCCACAGACATGGCAAAAGCGGCATCTACGACAACACCAGTTCTCCCACTGTTCCTCATGGGGGCGTTCAGTCTCCCCCAAGCAGAACAGGTGAAAGGGTTCACAGCACACCTGGCAGAAAACAAACTGAACAACAACAAGCCATAAGAACACTTCCCATGATTTTTGTGTCTTCAAGTCATCAGGAATTACAAACACAATATAGCCCACCTCTACATTACCGCTGCTGGCACAAAGAAAGCACACCACCCGGGGGGTGATTGGCACAGAGGTGAGAATGCTGAGTCCACCCATGTCCCACACATTCTCAATGTCATAGTCCTCCTTGAAATCTACTCTGATTCGATGCACTCCATCGCAGGGCGCTTTCTGCTTGGCGTTGCCCCTAGTCGAAGGAGTGCTCTGGGAGTTTAAAGTACTGCTGTCAGGTTTGGATATTTGTTTTTCCTGTAAAAGAAAAAAAAAATATTTTACAAAGTCACTTACAGTGTTACTTACACTTACACTTACAGTCAAAGTACATTTTATAAGGATATGCATCCCCTAGGAACTGATCCTGTGATGTTGGCATCGCTTGTGCCATGAATCACAGGAACATCAGCATCATAAAGAATATCAACCATTATTCAGAGGGTGTAGAAGCAAGAGACAAAACTGTTTTTATTAAAAAAAAAATGTTTATGGCATAAAAATAGTACAAAAGTGCATAGAACGGGGTTTATACAGATAGGGTAAAACAAATTTTTTTTTTAAGCACTACTTTTTTGATTTTTAAGATGTCTTCTATTTCAATTTCTAAAAAAAAGAAATGGATAAAAAAAAGAAAAATGGAAGAAAAAAAAAGGAACATGCAAAGTATTACTAAAGTATTATCTTTTCTTAAGGGATTTGTATTTGTGTATACTTTCTTTACTTTGTTTTGTTTTTACAACTGTACTGCCTTAATGGTTTGATGTTTTCTACTGTTTAAGAATTTTTTTTGATATGAAAAAAATGATTCATGAATTCGCACCGAAGTTCCGATCTGAATCAAATGATTCGTGATCCACGCTCCGAAGTTCCAATCTAAAGCAAAAAGATTTGTAAACCCACTCCTCAGTCACGATCTGAATAATGATTCGCAAACCATAATTTCAGATCAGGACTTGGGGCGCAAATAACTTGACTTAAATCAGAAGTGAAGTTCCGATCTAAATCAAATTATTAGCAATACGCAAAGTCCCAATCTGAAACAAATGATTTGCGTTAAGCAATTTAAATTGGAGCGCTTCGAAACAGAAAATTATTTTGCAACGCAATGGTTTAACTGATTCGGAGCTTCCAAAAGCTCTGTTTCGCCCATCACTTCGTGCTTTTTAAAATTGTTACAAGCGATGTTGAAATTCGAAAACAAATGGCTTGTTTAATTTGATTGGGTTTTTGCTAGTGAATCGCTTGAAATGAATAATCGAAGTGACGAGTTTAAATCATTCAGAGCGATTCCAGCGTAAATGACTCAATTGATTTGGTTCATCTGCTCCTCTTTTCGCATCTTCAGCCAAGTTTACATGACACTGTCGGTATTACTACTTGCTAAGCCCAACTGTTTTCTGACATCAACTGAAATAAGCATAAAAGGTATGATGCTTTTTGAATTTTGCGTGAAAAGACTTATTTAGATACATTGTCTTTCAATAATTCAAGCAGTTTTCAAGTTCCCCTTGAAAGCACTTTTAAGGTTTTCCAGACCTTAAATTTCAAAGAGTCAAATTCAAGTATGTTAAGCACCTTGTACGAACCTGGATAGAATATCTGCTTACCTTTTCTTTTGGTTTAGGCTTGAGTGCTTGAACACATCGAGTGGTCTGTTTCTTTAGCTTTGCTTCGGATGCTAAAAGACGATAAAACACCATAAAACAAAAACATAAAGGCTTTGTAAGATCAGGAGTGTCCAAACCTGGGCTGGAAGGTGTCTGTCCAGAAACAGGATTGGACACCCATGTGTTAAGTTAACAACAATAAATCATACAAACAGTTTATCTCCTCATTCCTTACTTGTGTCTGTGGCAGAACTGGGCTGACTTTGTTGCTGAGATTTCTTCTTGGGCTCAGTAGGCTGGGACTTTGCAAGACCTTCCTTTTTTGCTGGCACTTGGCTTTGCTGCTGCAAGGACTGCTGGGACTGTGCTGGTGGGGAGGATGGGGCAGTGTGCACAGGGGTGGGTGAAGAACTGGGCTGCTGCTTCCGTTCCTTTCTAAAGGCTGAGCTCAAAGGGGTTTGCGAATGCTTGGGGTCATCAGAAGGACTAGAGAGCGGAGGGTCCTTTGGGGAGGAAGCTGGTGAGGATGGTTCAGAAGTTTGCGTCTGCTTTTGTTTGTCCTCTCCTTGGGAAGGTGGCGGAGTTTCACTTTTCTTACGGGGCGGGTCATCTTTTGGAGGAGGGGCTGGCTTGGGGCTTGCTTCAGAACACTGGGATTTGTGATGAGAATCCTTTTTTTCAGACAATTTATTCCTCCTCCTGTCCTTTTTACCTGTAGTTGATGCAGACAGACAATTAAGTGAAACAAAAGAGCATCTCTGCCTTATAAAAGAGGTATTCTCTGAAAACTGACCTTTCGCCTGCTTCTGAAGAAACTTTGACGGCATCCACTGCAAGTTCTGACACTTCCGTACTCTGTGATGACACAAAGATGAAGTTATAACGGGCAACTGCATTTCATCTGAAACTCACAATAAGATTTCACACTTACTTGCAACACTGCTTTTTAATATTGCGTCCCCCAAATTTGGGCTTATCCAGGCAGTTAGTGCAGACCCCACAGTCATTTGGGACTTGGCAGCCTGGACACTGCCCGCAGCGTCGAGAGCGCCGGCCCTTTCTGGGTGGGGCCTCATGGACCGTTTTCTGCCTTGTTACTGGCTTAATAGGAGGTGTGGGTGGCTCCGCCTCCTCTGATCCCGCCACTGATGATTTGTCTATTCAAGCACACCATTGAAGTGTTAAAAACAATGAGACTTTTCTTTAAAAAAAAAAAAAAAAAAAAAAAAAAATCAAAGTAGAACATCAAAGATGTTCTCTTACCATCATTTCCCATGGAAGACAAGATCTTTTCTCTCTCCTCCCATGGCAAGGCACTAAGGGTAGGCATANTTTTTAAAAAAAAAAAAAAAAAAAAAAAAAAAAAAACCAAAGTAGAACATCAAAGATGTTCTCTTACCATCATTTCCCATGGAAGACAAGATCTTTTCTCTCTCCTCCCATGGCAAGGCACTAAGGGTAGGCATATCATCTGGGAACACAGCACGGTTGCGACCCAGAGCTACAGCTGCACGACGACACACATGCTTGATGCGTGGACCACGGACTGACGTCTCAGAAGAGTCACTCTCTTGACCCTGCACAAGACAAACAAACTGTGCATTTGGGAAAAACAACCTGGGAACATCTTTCAAGCAAAGGGGACAGCAAAAGACAGGACATACCGGTAATTTGGGTTGATCGCCAGCTTGTACCTCTCTCTTCTCTATTATACTGAGCTGAAATTTAGCATTTCTCAGCAGTTTTGCGACACGCTTGTCTGTGACTGGCTGTTTTTCGGCACAATCTAACACATCACCCAGTGACGTGGTGGCAGGGGGTTTGCCCATCTGCCCCGCTTGGGTAGGAGCACTCAATTTCTCCTTGTCCTTCTCCCTCTCTACTCCCTCTGCTTCAGTACTCTTCTCTGAAGGTCTGCCTTTTTTGGCCAGACGACCCTTGGAGGGCAAGGCTCGAGCAGAGTCGCTTGGGGAGGCCTCTGCACCAGAGTCAACTGTGACTGACTTCTTTCGGCCAGGTGCCCTTTTATGGGTGAGAGATTCTTCAATGTCCCTGGCCTCCACTGCAAAGCGGCTGGATGTAGAATTAGGGGAAGCCTCTGAAGGCAGGCTCTTCCCTCTTTTATCCCAGTCTTTCCTTCCATCTCTTTTGTTTTCCTTCTCACGCACTCTATTCTTCTCCGTCTCTCTGTCCTTCTCCTTTGCACCTGTGTCTCTAGTAGCAGAGACGCTCCGTTCTCTTCCTGCTTTTCCAGTTCCCCCACCTGATCCTTGATTACTGGGGGTAAAAATAGGGAAGAGCTGTGAAGATGAAGCAGAACTCCCACTCACACCGAGACCCCCTGCTGCTCGCCGCCCGTCGGAAACTCCGTGGCTCGTAAGACCAATGGAGCCTGAGGGGAAGCCACTGAAAGAAGCTTGCGTTAAGGCACTGGCAGCAAGTGGACTGACTGCGACTCCAGGCAATGGGCTGGAATTCCCAGTCACACTTATGGGAACAGAACTGCTAATCATGGATTGTTCAGAGGCCTTCCCTGTTTGAACTCCTGACTGACTGCTCCTGGTAGTCATAGAGTGTGAGGGTGACCTGGGTTGTCCACGAGAGAACCTAGACCCCTTTCTCTTTTTATTTGATGTTGGTGAGACCTGAAGGGGAGACAGGGAGCCAGGACTGCTCCCTGATGACGATGGGAGGGTGACTGACTCAAAGATGCGGGAATGAGCCGGACTTGGAGTGAAGAAAGGCGGTCGTAGTAGTGGACTGCGCTTTTGGAGTGGCGTTTCAAACCGCGACGAGGGGTGCTGGTGGTGATTGTGGTGAGGATGATGATGCAGGGGGGAGAAAAGCCTTGAACCTGTCCCAGGTGCACCACCAGGCACTGGGAATCCTCCTGGTGCTACGCCACCTCCACCAGGTCCTGGTGGCATGAGGCCCACATCCTCAGCAGTCAGTGGAGGAGGACGAAAGTTGTCAAAAGTGGGCTTGCGGATAAGGCCCTCCTTTGCATACTTGGCAGAGGAGAAGTACTTATTTTCAGCGCATGACTTCCAGCGGAAAGTGGGCTCTCGTAGTATGGAGCGACGCTTGTCGTGAGAGCTGGAGAGTATTGGAGGGGTGGGCAGAAAAGGGGCAATGGAATGTGACATCATCCATGGAGAGTGGGAGTGATGCTCAGGTGCATTAGATGAAGCTGCCTGGGGAGGCTGAGGAGGGCTGAGAAGAGGAGGAGGCGGTGGGGAAGAGGACGACGATGCCGTGGAAGAGGCTTGTTGAGATCCAGCTTGTGAAACCCCCATGGCTGGGCTGATGATGGCCTGTTTCCTTCCACCGATTAGGCTGCCCCTACCACGTGCCACTAAAGCACCCCTCCTATGACTCTGACCTCTGCGACCCCGCCTGCTGCGCTCCATCAACACCACATGGTCTGGCTCCGGCTCGGATGGTGGTGACGGTGGGTGCGAGGCGTGGTGCATGCTGGCCTCTGTCTCTCCCTGAGAGGCAGGGGAATGATCTGCCTCTTCTGAGAGGGCCTGGGTGCCCTCAGAGGCCTGGGAATCACAGGAGGAGTCATCAAGACTGGGGCTGCTGGAGCGAGACGACTCGCCAGAAGAGAGCTGAGAGGAATGCTGCGAAACAGCGCTGGAGCCACAGGACGCCGCACTGCTACTGAATCGCCCGTTGCTAGTGCTATTGTTGCAGCTGCTGTTAAGGAGACTGGCTGCAATGTTGTTGGCGCTGCCAGTCGGGACAGGAGGTGGGGGAGGAGGGAGAGAGTCCACAGCAGACCCTGCCCCGGGTGTGGCAGTGGTTCCACTTGTGACGGGAGCCGTGGAAACAAGAGTTGGGGTGGGTGTTGTTATAGGTTGAGGTGGTGGGGCAGACGCTGCAGTGTCCAGCCGAGCAATTTTCATGTGTGGTGGTGGAGTGCTGAAACTGCCCTCATCCTCGATAAACCGCTTTGGAGTCTTGATGATGCGCAACGACACTGTGCTCACAACAGGCATGATAAACTGCCTGATGTTTGTTAGCTGCGTTCGCCTCCTGTGCTTCCCACCCTCAAGACTTGCAGTTCCCTGGGTGCCAATAGCCTCTTTTTCCAAAAGTTTCTTTTTCTGGGCTCCCTTCTTTGCCCGCTGCAGCAGTTGCTTTGCAATAGTGGCATCAGTGCGTTTGGAGGGCGGGACGACCCGCACAGGTTTGATATGGCGAGGGCTCTGGCGTAACCCTAACGGCCTCCCTTGTTTAGTTGGGGTCATTGGGTTGACTGTTGGGGAGTCAGGGGGATCTGGGCTAGTGCGTTCATCAGCAGGATGAGAAGCCCTGAGATCATGTGGAGTCCGAGCACCCACATCTTGTGCCCGACGAACCCTGAAGGCCTTTTGTTTGGCAGTCCCAGGTGCCGTGGTGGACATCTCCTGAACCGAGGAGGCATTAGCAGCCTGAGCAGCAGCGGCAGCAGCTTCAGCTTTGAGGCGCTCGGCAGAAGGTGGCCTGCCCCGCCTCCGTCTTTGTCCACCAGAAACTGGGACGCTCTTTCTCACAATGGCCTTCAGCTTAGACTTCAGTGGGCTCAGTTTGACATCCCGCAGTCTTTTCAGTTTGGTCACCTTGGACTCCCGGCTGATTTTGTGAGGCTTAGCCTCAGATCCCTGATGGTGCCCAGACCCAAGCAGAGTTTGCCTTTTCTCCTTGTCTTCGTCCTCCACACCGTCCTTGTGGTGTGTGGGACTAGAGCTACACTCCTGTTCTGCATCCCCATCCTCTTCAGGGAGTGCATGGCCACTCTGTTGCCAGCTCCTCTGGCTGGCAGAAGCAGGAGGACGGCCTCTTCTTTTTTGTTCTCCAGTGCCAGGAGGCCTCCCTGGTGGTCGTTTTACCTTCTCTGTAGGAGCTGTGGCGAGAGACAAAGGGGCTGTCTCAATATCAGTGCCAACCCTCTGCGCAGCTAGAGCCCTAGGAGGACGTCCTCTGGGTTTCTTTTCTGGTGAGATGGAACCTGACAGAAAGAGAAAGCACTCTATTAATCAGCTCTAGATTTCTTCATGTTTTAATGTTAAAACTTGAGCAAACACCTTACAAGGTCCCAATTAAAAAAAAAATTAGAAATGTGAAAGATACTTTACCTATTGACGTCCTTCCTGGGCTATGTATTCTTCTGTTGTCACTGACTGTGCTAAAGCCTCCAAATTCCTCCTAAAGAAATGAAAATGAAAGAGAGATTCAATAACTTCAGTGATTTATTTTTTCAAAATCAAACAGGCTATTGCCGAAAGAGTCATTCAGATTTGCTACAAAGTTGAGGCCGGGAGACCACTCATAATGTTAGCAATTCTCATCCTGAACCCACCAAACAGTTGCTGAGAGCTCGGGAGTCAAGTGTTTAGGTAAAAAAAAAATAAATAAATAAATAAAAAAATCATCAGCTGTCTATCCATAGTGAATTTATGGATGAAAACACATTTGACAAGACAATACGTTCCCATCCGTTTTTTTTGAATTATTTTAATATCTAATTGTCATACCCTCTAGTTCAGGGAGCATATTTCATTCATTTGTTTAACCACCATCTGTTCAAAACAACATCCAGCGTTGCGTTAACATGACCTTTTTAACAAAAATGCAATAATGCATCACCAACAGATCAGGCTCAGTAACCCTAACGAATTAAGAGACAGCAGGGAACCAAAACAGGCAGCTCCAGAAAACCAGAGCGCAAACAGTTTGTTATGCAAGATTTGGTTGTACCCTAAATTTTCAGCCTGGCAACTACTACTATTAACAAGTAGGCAAAGCAATTTCTGTGCTCTACCTACAACTTAAAAAAAGTAACAGACTCATCTGTGATGGCACCTCCTACTGAGATGACCAGTTCCGCCAATTGCACTCAGGTATCCTTAGCAGATGCTGTCGCTAGGCTGCATGACATCAGCGCTGATCTCACTGTCAGGACATCTGTTGCAATGGCCGTATCGCCTGACAACTGCTCCACCTCCGTCAATCAAACAGGCTAAGCTTTGCAGACGTCCTATGATAGGATTTTATAAAGCTCCAGGCTTTTATGATAGCCCTGTGCTTATCTCACACCTGACATGAGGGATACAGGGAGGAATGCTGATTACATGGCCCATTTGGGCTCTCGCCTTCCTGATCTAATTCTGTCACAACATTTTAGGTAAGCCATAATTCCAAATCCATTTTTGAGTCAACTTAAACGCTCCACATCCCTTCAAGTCAGCCACATTTCCCACATTTATCAGATTTTTCAACAGGCTTACAGTGCAGATGATTACTGTAATTACTGTCTGCTCTGCAGCTGGGCACGCTGTTTTATGTTGTGATAAAAATGTCTCAGTCATTGAAGTGTCCTTGGTGTGAATTAAGTTGTACTCACAAGGACACACACTGAGAGAAAGCGTACTCTAATCGTGCATGTGTGTGTGTGTGTGTGTGTGTGTGTGTGTGTGTGTGTGTGTAGAGGCCAGCTCCACAGAGCATTTAAAAGGATTTTATGGACCTAAGTGAAACTGGGAGCACATCTAAAGGAATTCCCTGCAAGTATGAATTCTGAAATAGAGATCTGCAAAATGACATTTTCAAGATCAAGTACTCTTCAGGAAGGCCTTTATTGGACAAAAAGGGGGGAATTTAATCAGATGCTTTATTTGCATTCAAAACAGCTAGAAAGGAGCATTACAAGACATGCTTGAAATGTGTAAATTGGGGCCTTTTTGCCTTGACACAGTGCATTAAAGGATTAGTTCACTTCCAGAATAAAAATTCGGATCATTTGCTCAACCCCATGTCATCCAAGATGTTCATGTCTTTCTTTTATCAGTCCAAAAGAAAATAATGTTTTTGAGGACAAAATTCCAGGATTTTTCTCCACATAGTGGACTTCAATGGGAATCAATGGGTTGGAGGTTCAAATTCCAGTTTCAGTGCAGCTTCAAAGGGCTCTACACAATCCCAGCTGAGGAATAAAGGCTGTGCTTCAGCAAAATCAAAGAACGAACTGATGTGACAATTTCAAACAAAAACCAGCCCTTTCCCGGAAAAGTTCGTTTTGGCTGCAAAACATCTTCGAACAACCTTTGGTCCATGACGATTACATCACAGGAGGTGTGCACTGAGGCTCCGCCTTCTTTGTTGAGTTCTTGGAGGTGAGATGTCAGCAGGTAAAAACATGAACACAGTGGAGAGCTGCTTTATAGCAAATCTATGTAGCAAATAAATTGTGCGTCTGATGAAATTAGATGTTTTTTCATGTTTAATACTGACATTTTTAATAAGCAGTATTAAAAATTTATAAGTTTAATGGTGCCATGTAAATACATGTGACGTGACTTCACAGGAGTGCTAATTTACAGAGCTCATGCAAACATACCCATGTTGCTATGCTCAGATGCTTTTTATAAAAAATGCTGTTTTCTCCATTTTTGTTGTGATTATTCGGTTACTAAGAGAAAAAGCGCATAGGACATATTTACATATTTATTCATATGTTGTTTTCAGAGCAGGCGATGTCTAGATGTTCACTTTTTCGAATGTTGTTTTACCTCTAAACAAAGAATAAGAAACTTCGTTTTGAGTATATCAGGGCCTTAAGGGTCTTATTTAGCAAAACAATCATCATTTTCCAAAAAAAATAAAAATCTATATACTTTTTACCCACAAATGTTCATCTTGCACTAGCTCGACTTCACCTAGTCAAGCTGGAGAAGTCACGTGTAACATAGGCGAAAGTACTGATGCTTAGTGCAAAGTGAACGTGCAAAGAAAGTCAAACGCCCTTTACAAAAAAAGATAAAACAACGATGTTGGACAATTTTGAAGGTGGTGGAGAAAATGAGATGGAGGCTATGAAGAACTAACCACAAGTGACTTTTCCAACGTGATTACGTTGGACGTTGAATGCATAAAGTTGTAGACGCTAGTGCAAGATGAGCATTTGTGGTTAAAAAGTATATACATTCGTATTTTTTTTTTTTGAAAATGGCTGATCGTTTCACTAGATAAAACTCTTATTTCTTGGCTGGGATTCTGTAGAGCCCTTTGAAGGTGTAGTGAAACTGAAAATTTGGACCTTCAACCTGATAGTTCCCACTGAAGTCCACTATATGGAGAAAAATCCTGGAATGTTTTCCTCAAAAACCTTAATTTCTTTTCAACTGAAGAAAGACATGAACATCTTGGATGACATGGGAGCGAGTAAAATATCAGGAAATTTTTTAACAACTTTTTAATGATTTTTGCTTAAAGTCATTGATACTAGTGCAAGACAAGCATTTGTGGTTAAAAAGTATATAAATTTTGTGGGG
>JAHKKF010517988.1:6900-17011 GCA_019740295.1 Labeo calbasu
CTGGGATCGTTTAGAGCCCTTTGAAGCTGTATTTAAACTACATTTTGGAAGTTCAAAATCGGGGCACCAATGAAGTCCATTATATGGAGAAAAATCCTAAAATGTTTTCCTCAAAAACCATAATTTCTTTACGACTGAAAACAGAAAGACATGAACATCTTGTATGACAAGGGGGTGAGGACATTATTTGTGAATTGTTGTTCTGGAAGTGGACTTCTCCTTTAAGTCCTTTGTCATGTGACTTTGAGATTATGAGTTATGTGTCTGTTTTATAGGTCCCTATGACAACAGAACTGTGTTTGAGACACTGGACATTGGTTGGCAGTTGCTCCGAATCTTCCCCAAAGAAATGCTGAAGAGAATTCCTCAGAGCACACTGGCCGAATTCTACCCGAGAGAGTCCGCCGCCCGTCACGGAGCCTCCTAAGACCACTTCACCTTCTGGAGGCTTGGGCTAAAGGTCACATGACCTGTCTCCCTTAGAAAACCTCACCCCTTGTGTCCACCTCTACTCTGACAAGTGGTGTTTAGAATTAGTGGGCATAACTCTGGGATAATACACATTTAATATGCATAAAATGGTTTCATGTCTTTATCCCATTAGTTATGACCACCAGAGATTATTTCATTGTTCCCCATTGTTGTGTTATACATGTTTGTGTGTACTTTATTGTGTGGATAGAATTTGTAATCGTGGCTTGCTTTTGTTTCACTGTTTTGTTTTGGAGATGCATACCGTCCTGTAGTTCATTTGTTTTCTTTTTTTATTATTTCAAATTATTTCACTGTTCGCAGCCTAAAGAGTATATTAAAAACATCTCAAAGGGAAAAATTCAGGGCTTACTTGCACATTTGTGTGCTCTCTCACATCCTCCATTCATCACTGCAACAAGCACACAAATAATGGCGTATTTCGAAACATTCCAGTGTAAGTCATGAGATTATTTGATTTACAAATTCATTTACGGCCCTTCCCCTTGAAAATATTTGCTTTTATTTATTTTAATATCCAAAAAACAAATTCAAGTGAATGTTTGCACACCAAACTTAGTTTGTGTTATGCTGACAGACAGGTAATTATAGGTGTTGAATGATCATATAGTACGTGTGCTTGTCACTGACAGCTGTTATTTCCCTTTTAGAGGAGGATGGAGGATGTTTACAGCGTCTGTGCTTTGAATTATGTGCTGAGATGTAAGACTGATTAAACATTCCCCTCTTACTCTGTATGTGTAAATGCGTTTTACCTGTGTTGATTGCTGTTAAACCTGTCAAACCTCTCAGATGAATTAAATTATATTGTTATATTGTGATTGACTTGACTACTTTATTTATTTGTCATAATAACAATAGTATTTATTGAAGTGAATCAAAATGCTAGTGGATTGTTTTAAAAGATCTACCACTATAACAACAGTATCATAGTTCCTATAGTTAGTGGGCAGGGTTGCCAGGTTTTCACAACAAAACCCGCCCAACTGCTACTCAAACTACCCCAAAAATAGTCTAATCGCATTTTGAACGGTGGGTCCCTGTTAAAAATCACTTTCTGGAGGTAAAATACATGTTTTTTTGGGCAGGGTTTCCCTGGTAAAATACACATACCAGGGCTACATATTACGTTATTGTGGTCACTTTAACCTGCGGACATGAAAAACAACCCGTGGCAACAAACCGCAGACTTGCCAACACTGTTGATGTTTCTTAAACTTATTCTTAAAACAATTTTATCCCCAGGGGTTGATTTTATTCAAAGTTATATTTTTTTTTTATATTTTATTGTTTTACATGAGACCTACCCACCTTATTCTTCAACGCGAAAGTAAGCCTATGGGCGAGACTTCCGGTTTATTAGCCTCTATAGGGAAATAATATTTAGGAATAAAACGTGCAGTAAACGGTAAAACTGTTTGGACTACAAAGCAGTGTTCATAATTAAAATAATACATTAAAATAACACGGTAAGACACACCAATTAGCAATATCAAGCGGCAAAACAAGCCGTTTTGTACAGCTAAAAAAAGCTAGACACCGAAAAAGTATTTATTTTTCTTATACGGAAAAATAAGGTGGATACTGTTTTAATACATACAGTTTTTACTTATAAGTGTGGCCTCATTTTATCAGGGTAAAATGTGCCCCTTTTAAATATTTTTTGAAAGTTAGTGTATTTGTTTAGGAAGGTAAATATCGGTTTTGAACTTAATTTTATTCCTGTTTGTGTGTCATTTCCAATCTTGCAATAATTTTTGTGTGATTAAGCAGAAGGTAAAAATTATAGTTATCGTGTGTATTATTAGCACATATAAAATGCTGGCTATTTTAAATGCAATTTTATTCTAAAAATATTTACGCGTCATTTCCACCCCCACCATTTCCGCCACAGAATGCTGTTAAATATTACATTTAAGATGAGAAAATGACACTGGTGAAAATGTCTATGAATGTCCAGAAAATTCGACTATTCAAATTAACTGAAAGTGTGAAATTCGATGGGAGTTTTAGAGAGTTTATTTTCTCAACCCTTACGAAAATTAACCAGGGTTTTACTACAAATAAAACCAAAAACCATGGATACTCTAATAAAACCATTACCTTGCAATGCTTTATTCAGTTCATGATTTATAAGTTTTTGATTCAGTTCAGAAATTTGAATTTATTTGAATGGAAAAAATTTAAAGAGACACGCCACACAAAAATTAAAAAATTAAAAAAAACATTCTCTCATCATTCCCTTACCCTTATGCTGTCCAAAGCAACTTGAATGTGAAAATAATTAGAGTTAGATCCAAACGATAGTTTTAGCAACATAGCGCAGATGCTACAGAACACAGTTAACTTAGCTGACTGGCTGAATGAATCCATAATATTATAAATTTTACAGTTTATTGCTGGTATGTGGTTTTACACAGCTGTTATTTTTAAAGATTTCATATTATTTAAGGTGAGCTTAAAGGGTGCACTACTATGAAAATCATACAGCTGTAGTGTGACATCAATAAGAAAAAGTATACTTTCAAAGATTTTGTTAATAATAGTTGTTCATATTAAAATATGTATGAACGTAATGCATGATTTATTTTGCAAAATCTTGTAATTTTAAGAAATAGTACATGAAATCTATTAAAAAATGTTGCCGCTCCAGTTAAGCTCAGTGTGCTCTCTTTAAGCTCTTCCACATTGAACGTCTATGTAAATACTTCATAAACAGACTTTAAATATTAACTGATGGTTGTCACTTTAATTAATAAGTCAATCTAGTTAATAATGTTAACCTCAAATTACCATTTTGCAATACTTACCATAGCTTAACCATGGTATTTGTGGTAAAACTGTAGTCAACACGCTAAACAAACACAGTTACTACAGTTTTACTATAATATAACTATGGTTTGCATGGTAGATTTTTACTTTAACGGAGCACGCGGGTGACCGTAGTAGGTGTGACCAGGTGTCATTTCCTGTATCGCTTGCGCTGGGCTTAACCGGAGTTTTGAATCAGTAACCACAGGAACTCTCAATGGCGTCAACAGGAGAGCAGAAAGAAGTGAAAATGATGTCAGAACTGTCAAACAAAGGTAAGAGTGACTGTGTCGAATGCATTAGGAGTGCTGGTGTGCCCTAACTAGCGCACTTAATAGTGTATAGAAACTAGGCTGCTGGAACAGGCTGGAGCAGTGTAAACACAGGTACTATAATAATAGGCCTACGTGAAGTAGTGTTATTTTTCTTTTTTCCCCTAGTTATAACATTCATGTCGATGTCAACTTGATTTAACCTTATTCCCAATAAGACACAACCCATAGTAGTTCTTGTACGAGGAAACAAATAATCTATTTAGCCAACCAACAAGTTCTGAAATGGAACAAAGATTGTATTATTACATTCTCTGTACTTTGTAATCTCCTCTGCATGCAGAGGAAAATACTTCTTTACAAATACTCCATAAATCCTTGTGCTTTGAGAGGCATGTTTGGACATGCACACACATTTTTGGTTAACATCCTGGCATTTCTTTTGTTTTCACTTAAAGATAAAATGTATAATGCAGTCTGTCTTTGCATCTTTGTGCAGTAAAGTGAGCACACTGTTTTACTCCCTGTATAGCCAAATGAACCAAAGTGATTTTTTTTAAGGGGAACTCCACTTCTAGAGCAACAATTTTCAAATAATGTACTCACCCCCTTGTCATCCGAGATGTTCATGTCTTTCTTTCTTCAGTCGTAAAGAAATCATGTTTTTTGAGGAAAACATTTCAGCATTTTTCTCCATATAGTGGACTGGTATGGTGCCCCGATTTTGAGAAAAAAGCCAAAATGAGCGTTTGAGATTAAAAGTTTTTAAATTTTTTTTTTTTTTTTTTTTTTTAATGAAAACAGATCGTTTCACTAGATAAGACCCTTCTTCCTGGCTGGGATCGTTTACAATCGCATTTGGGATCGTTTGAAGCCACATTTAAACCGCCTTTTGGAAGTTCAAAATCGGGGCACCATAGCAGTCCATTATATGGAGAAAAATGCTAAAATGTTTTCCTCAAGAACATAATTTCTTTACGACTGAAGAAAGAAAGACATGAGCATCTTGGTTGACAAGGGGGTGAGTACATTATATGTGAATCTTTGTTTTGGAAGTGGACTTCTCCTTTAAATGTTAATAGGAGCTACATTCTCAAAAAAAGTCTTAAAACTTAATAGAATTAGTTTGGGAAAATTGTGGCTGACAAATGTATATTTACTGTAAAGTAATGTGTATTAAAATTACACATTTTAATGTGTATATAACAGTTACTTATTCAGAATTGGGCTCCAGGTTTTCTAATGTGACCACTGACATGTACTGTAATCATAATTTATATGACTTATATGACAATGAATATTATTATGATATCTGTGCCTGTATTATGACATGTTTTATGGAGCTTTGATGCAGATACCATTTCTGAAAGTCATGTGACTATTTCCAACAGCCATGTTAAACTATTAAAATCAAGACTGTCAAGTTTGAAATCAGGTCTAAAATCAAGACAGTCTACGCTTTCGTTTGTAGCTTTAACTCTTTGTAAAATGCCTCAACTTTTTTTGAACCCACAAATGTTATTGTTGGCATTAAATGAGTAAATGTTCCTGACTGCTGTATAATTTCCTTCTAGAATTAGGTTAGTAAACAGCAGTCTAAAAGATGTCTTCAGGCAGAATTTGTATGGTATCCTTTTGCTGACCTCAAAAACATTAGGTTTATTAAATAGGATTATTGCAATTAAACTGAAGTTACTGTCTGCTGTTGCGTCTTTTTCATAGTAGTCTGTCACTCTGACATTAATAACCCAGACACTGTGGTTTGTAAATCCTTTACAGATCACATCTTCTGTTCTAAAATTAGATGCATATTCAGTAGAGCTGATGCTGATTCATACTACAGTCAGATTATAGACAGATATGAGCGGAACTGTTATCATCTTGACCAGCAAATGTATGTCTCATCCTGGAAGAGAATTTCCTGTATTTGTAATGGTATATTTTTGCACCATTAAAAATACTTTTGTGTAAATTAGCACTGGTTTCCATGAGCAGTCCTCACGCTGGACATGAGTTGTGGTTTGCAGTAGTTTCCTCTCGAGTTGACATTCTGTATAATGTGTTGCTGAGTGTATAGTTCATGGGAAGCTGAGAGACATGTTTAACTGGCGTCCTTGTATTTCTGCAGTACTTCTCCAGTATGAAAGCCTTCAAAGAGAATACGAGAAAATCAAAAAGGAGGTAAGACATTCACTGTCATGCTGTCCTTTCTTTCACCCCTTATTTCTTTTACCTTGCACTTCAACATCTGTGTGTAGTCTTAAAGGTATAGCTCACCCCAAAAAACAAATGTTTTGAAATTCATATAGAAATATTATATTTTTCAACACTGCATTGACTTTCATTGTACTGAAACAGAAAATTCTGTCATCATACATTTGTGTTCAGAAAGGGTGCATGCATTTAATCAAGATGAGGGAAAAAGAGTAGATTAGAATAATTTCTGAAGGATCATATGACACTTGAGACTGAAATAATGGCTGCTGAAAATTTAGTTTTGCAATCACAGGAATAAATTACATCTTAAAATATATTAAAACAGAAAACACCCTACCAGTCAAAAGCTTTTGGACAGTAAGATTTTTTTAAATGTTTTTTAAAAAAACCTCTTCGCCTGCATGTATTTGATCCAAATGTTAAAATATTTTTGCTGTTTAAAAAAAGAACAGTTTTCTATTTGAATATATTTTAAAATGTAATTTATTCCTGTGATTTCAAAGCTGAATTTTTAGCATCATTACTCCAGTCACATGATCCTCCAGAAATCATTCTAATATTCTGATTTGCTTCTCAAAAAACAACTGAGCAGATTTTTTTGGGATTTCTTTGATGAATAGAAAGTTCAAAAGTACAGCATTTATCTGAAATAAAAATCTTTTTAACATTATAAAGTCTTTATCATTACTTTTGATTACTTCAAAGCATCCTTGCTAAATAAAAGTATTAATTTCTTTCCCAAAAAAAAAGAAATTATATTAACTCAAGCTTTTGGTATAGTGTATAATGTTACAAAAGCTTTTTATTTCAGATAAATGCTGATCTTTGGATCTTTCTATTCATCAAACAATCCTGAAAAAATTTACTTAACTGTTTCAAATATTGATAATAATAATAAATGTTTCTTGAACAGCAAATCAGCATATAAGGATGATTTCTGAAGGATCATGTGACACTGAAGACTGGAGTAATGATGCTGAAAATGTATCTTTGATCACAGGAATAAATTACATTTTAAAATATATTCAAATAGAAAGCAGTTATTTTAAATATTGAAAATATTTCACAATATTACTGCTTTTACTGTACTTTGGATCAAATAAATGCAGGCTTGGTGAGCAGATGAGACTTCTTTAAAACAAAACAAAAAAATTAAAAATCGTACTGTTCAAAAACTTTTGACTGGTAGTGTATACATTGTATGATATATTTGATGTAAATCATATATATGATATATACAATATGAATCTACTAACGGATTTATTTAATCTTTTTCAGTGTAAAAAAATGCAAGAGGAGAGAGATGAGGCTTTACGGAAGCTGAAAGAATTTGAACAAGGTTGGTTTTTATGATCTTTGATTCACTTCAAAGATCTTCAAATTCACTTAATGTCCATTAGACGTCCTTCTATGTAGTACATTAAAACAAGTGTACTGTAAAACACATTAATTTATAAAGACTACTTCCTCTTCAATTTCTGCAGGAAATACATATGGACTATATGTGCTTTGCTCCTTTGCACTTTGGTCTCAGAATATTGCAAGAACTATGACACTGTTGCACATAGACACACCTAGTCATTCCGTAATCATCATTTCCCTGTTTATTCAAACTGCAAAATGACATTCACTTTGCTCAAATGGGTATGTAATGCTAGGTAGGATGTTTTGAGAAATACATTAGGCTCCAAATTCACATCTGGGATGTTGCTTTTGCAGACATAAGTGGAGCTATCGACCGCTTTCGCTCTCATAGTCTGAAGTTTGGGGTTGATATCAATCGCACACACCTGAGTGAGGAGGAAAGCGACAGGTTTCAGTCTCAGATGGCTTTTTCGGCGGTCCCTCCCTCGTCAAATCGCCGCACTTCACCTCTCTCGCGCGTCTATACAAATGTCACCTTCTTTTTCTTCGCTGGGGGAAACGTGGAATTCAGACATGTGAATTAAAAGGCGAAATTTTAAAAAGCACAACAAATGGCCGGTGGCGTCAAGGAGGAGGGGAAAAAAATCCATTACATTCTCATTTTAATGCACGAAATAGGTCATTATTTGATAGAGGAGAGCGTGTGTTTTTGTGAATAATCTTGGCCTTTGCTCATGTTTCCTCCGCCATAAACACGTATTGTGTATGACTTCCACTTAAATAGTGGCTGCAGCTTCTAGCAGAGCAGCTGCATATTAGGAGCTATTACGTGATTTCATAGCTCTCGGAAAATTGCTTCTATTCAGCGCAAAGCGACCGAGGGGGAGGCTGGCTGGCTGGGGGGGGAGCTGGGGAGCGAGCGAGCGAGGNGGGGGGGAGCGAGCGAGCGAGGAAAAAGCCCCCAACACACAATCATGTCTTTTCAATTGGAGATGGCAAGGTTGATGACAACATGACCATTGTGTTCTAATGATAAGACCACAAAGGCATCTGCCCCCTCATCAAGCTCGGCGCTGTAGAAACAGCATCAGAGGCTCTAATTCACTTCTCCAACACGCAGGCCCGATAGCATTATACTCGGCGTCCTCGCGCACGTAATCACTGTCTGTCTCTGAGAAGACGCGTGCGCGAAGAGCCGTGCCGGGGGGGGGCTGGAACGGAGGAACGGCGCGAGAAGAAAGAGATTTGAAGATGTAACGTTGATGGCGAGGCCAAAACTTACAATTAAAGCTGCCAAGCCTGACGTGTGAAGTCTCCCCCTTGTCCCCCTCCTGCTCCGCAACTGCCTCACACTTAGCCCGGTTTATGTGTAGCAGCTATTACAATTAACCTGTCACTTAGTGCTAGTACTACCAGTGAGAGAGAGAGATGAAAGATGGGGTGGAGGGGGACCAACTGGCAGCTAAGTACTGTTTAATGAGTGACAGCGAAAGGCTTACAGCGGGAACTTGGATATCGCAGACACGGGCGTTCATCAAGTTTTAATTAGGTGTCATTGGGAGGCAGCCGCTGGCCGTGATGGTGCTAATTCCTGTTTTTGCCTCTCAACCACAATGTGTAATTAGTTAAGAGGCTGTGAGCTGGTCCGTGGCCAGTCTCTGGTGATTACGGACACAAATAAGGTAAGAGCTCCAGGCGTTAAGAGCATCTGCCTCTTCCATCTCGCCATCTTCCGCCTCCTCGGAAGTTGATAGATTGCGGCTCCTCGTCGGACCGACTGCGTTTTGAATTTGATTGTTGGAAGTTTTGTCTCAAATCAGTGGGACAGACTATTCCTATGCGATATATGAAATATATATATAAATATAGACACTGCGGATCTTTGAAGGTTCTTGGATGTGCCGCTGAAAGCGAGGAGACACCGTAGATAACTTGATTAACCCTAACAATGAGCATTGGCTAGACAGGCCTGCGCTGATCTCAGTCTTCCGGCCCCATAGGATCAGTATGAAGAGTAGCACTGAACTAATTCAAATAGATCTATAGCATAGACAACAGTTGAGTGAAGGCTGAGGTGAAGAGGTTATTGAGGATAAAAGAAAATCTGAAAGGATTTTTTCAGTATCAAGATGTTTGTGTATATGTAGTTAGGATCAGCTGTTTGAGTCTTTTTGAAAAAAGTCTCTTATGCTCTTGGAGACTTGTATTTATTTGATTAGAAATACAGTAAAAATAGAGATTTTCTATTTTTTAGTCACATGATCCTTCAGAAATAAGTGTAATATGCTGATTAGGTGCTCAAGAAACTTTTATTAATGTTGAAATTAGTATTTTGTGGAAACTGCTAAATTCTATTTCAGGATTCTCTGATGATTAGAAAGTTCAAAAGAACAGGATTTATTTGAAATAGAAGTCTGTTAACTTTCTTTACTAGGGCTGTCCCCTAATAGTCGACTAACCGCTAGTTGACGAAAAGAGGCTTGGTCGACGAAAATTTTATTAGTCGCTTAGTCACACAGGAAGTCATGAAGTCAAGCAGTCCGTGACAGACCAATCGTTAACTGCTGGTCTATGTGGTAATACAGTACTGTACTTTGGTCAAGGACGTCCAAAAGCTCATCATACAGCGACCTCAAATTTGGCTTGTCATTTGAAATATGTAAAAAGTAGCAACTTTAAATGGCCACTCCAATCTAACGTGCGCTAAGCTAAATACTGAGGTGTCGGTGTGGTCACTTAAAATGCTCCATCATTTTTGGTCATACAGAAAAGAGTAATACATCTTTTGAATCTGTAAAGAGTAGGGATGCACCGAAACGTATCGGCCGAAATGCTTGCGCGTTTTGTCAGTAAAGCCGGTTCTGTAATCAGCGGTAAATCCCATCAGGTGCGTGATTTCACGTTGAGCCGTATATACTACACACAGCCGTTGTTCACTGACGAGCTGCGCAAAT
>JAHKKF010517990.1:0-37768 GCA_019740295.1 Labeo calbasu
TATTTTTTGGCTGTAATCACTTTTATCTTTTCCCTAACAAATAACATTATCCTTTCTTTTTTTTCTTTTTTTTTTTAAATCATTTTTATTAATATTAGTACAGTAGTACTGTAGTTTTGGGGGGATTCATGTTAACAGTTTTGTTTGATATAATTTGATTAAGTAAACTGCATAGAAATTACTTTTTATTATTGCTATTACTATTATTATTATTATTATTATTATTATCAATTTGGAAAATGTTGTTTACAATAGTTTTGAGTTGCTGTTTAAAACTGGACAGGACCAAATATAAAATTTTATGAAATGGTAATTGGAAAAATCACTGATTGTCTGACTATTCTATAATAGAAATACTTAAAATTTAAAAAGCGTATGCTAGTTATGGTTATGATTCCTGAGTAGCAAATGAGCATCTTAGAACAATCTCTGAAGGACCATGTGACACTGAAGACTGAAGTAATGATGCAGAAAATTCAGCTTTGCATCACAGGAATATTTAAATTCTAACATATATTATATATATGACATATATACATATAACATATAGAAAACAGTAGTTTTGAATAGAAATAATATTTCACAATATTAGTTTTACTGTATTTTCAGTCAAATAAATGCAGCCTCGGTGGACAAATGAGATTTCTTTTAAAAACATTAAAACATGTGAATACCTCAAGATACACACTGTAAAAAACAACAACAACAATGCAGTAGAAAACAGCACAAGAGGAACACTCACCTCATATATGACAGCCACGGTGCTTCAGACTGATCCAGGCCTGCTGCCTGCAGAACCATCTGGGAGGCCGACTTGAGTGACAGTGGGAAATCGATTGAGCAAATAGTCGGACTGCAGGGATTTAGAGAGAAAGGAAACAGACAGGAAATCAGAGGTTGATGAGAGGATCTCAGCAGAGAGCTTGAAGCCGACATGTTCCTCTCCCATGAGCGCGCTGAGGTGAAGCCCTTGTGCGATGTGTTGTGATGTTATTACGTGCTATATGAGCCGAGCGCAGATTCCTCTTGTTAGCGAGATGAAAAATGCACCTGTGGCTTCAAGCGTTACTGGTCTCCATTTAGCGGGAAAACTTTTTTCACTGATGCTCTTGGGAAAAACCTACTCAAGGACCAAGCTGATGTTGTGGGAGAACATCAAGTTAATTCACCAGCCAAACTCCTGCTAAAGAGATAATACAAGTCAGTTACTGAAATACATTATATAGAGGTGCTATTTCAGTCATGTTAAAGTTTTTGTTAAATACTGTATATACATAATACACACAATCATTTTATTTATTTACATAACTTATAATTCATTCAAAGAGCTAATTTTAACCACTGATGCTCAGTGAGGGATTTAAACTTGCTTGTTAACTTATTTAGCTTATTATTTTTGTATTTTACTTTGCTAAAAACATTTTTAGTAACAAATTTTGTAAAAGGGTGAAGTTTAAAAGTGAGAAAAAACAAACAAACAACACAACATTGATAAAACCATTGCTACTTACTGTCTTTGTGTTGTTTGTGTTGTGTTATTGTTTTCCCTCCTTTCCATTTCCTCACAAGATCAGGTTGGAAGTGATGCACAAACTGTATTTTTCATGATATTTCTCTGCTTTCGACACATATCTCATATCATATTTCATCACGCTCCTCACTGTTTTATTCTCAGTAAACCGTTAGCTACACTACATGTTGTCATGGCGGTAGCCAGCTATGAGGTCACTGTGAGGTAAATTTTTCATGTTCAAAAAAAAAATTGTTCTCTGAACTCCTAATACGAGTTTCTGCTCGTAAATATAAAGTTTAGACTTATCAAGTTTAAGTTTGCAAGAATGTTTATCGTCCGTGGTGTGAAAATGATCGCTGCGACGATGGCGTAACGAATGACGCTTGCTTGAGAGAGTTGGTGAGGGCGCTGGTGCAGCCTCCGTGTTGCCAGATCCAGCTATTATAAGCGCCTTTGGACTTGTCTTTTTTCTTAATTTGACATTTTATAAAGATAATAAAGTGGGAAGTTGCGGTTTAGGGTTAGTGATGTTGTTATCTTTTCTTATTTTTCTTATTTAACAAATTTAGGTTTATTTTTTATTTATTTCTTGTTTTTAATTTGCTTTTATAGAAATATCTGGCAACACTTCATGATCGCCTGTACTTAAACTGACGGGAATCAAAGAAGCCCACGGACAGTTATTGCTGACAGGATACTGGTAAGGCAAACGCAAAAAAAACATCATGGTGTTATCTGTCAGAAACTTTATCAACGCTACCAATAGTACACAGAGCTGTAGGACAGGTTACAGAATGAAATTAAGTTAGTAGCCATGAAGAAGTCACATATTTTATTCAGTATCCAACTTATTTTTCCCGTAAGAGTGGGCGTGGCCAGCTGTAAATTTTATGGGTCTGGTTTGCGGTCTCATCCGCATCCAGTTATTTTTAGCTGTACAAAACAGGTCATTTTGCTCCAGGTCATTTTGTCTTACCACATTATTTTAATGTATTGTCTTAATTATGAACCCTGATTGCACACATACATCTCGGAAACGTCTATTTGACATCTGCATTTACATCTGCAAGACGTATTTTTTACGTAGTTCGCTCATCTGCAATAGGTCTATTGAACGTTTCCTATCAGATGTCAAATAGACGTCTATTAGATGTCTTCACTGCAAAAAAAATGCTTTTCTTACTTAGATTTTTTTTTCTGAAAACAAGACTAATTTTTACTTGTCTAGAAAATCCTTCTTAATTTAAGAATTTTTAGATATTTTGACTGGAAATAAGACAAACAATCTAAGTAAGAAAAGCATTTTTTGCAGTGTTTAAGATGTTTATGATTTAGAATGTATGTAAAACTGACATCTTACAGACACCTGCCAGACGTTTGTACACAGCAGATGCTTTTCAGATCAAGAGATCTTTAACAGACATCTTGCAGATGTACGTGTGCTATCTGGGAACACACTGGTTTGTAGTGCACCCTGATAGCACACGTACATCTTGGGGATGTCTGACATCTGCATTTACATCTGCAAGACATCTGTAAGACGTAGTTTGCTCATCTGCAATACGTCTATTGGACGTTTCCTATCAGATATCAAATAGACGTCTATTAGATGTCTTTAAGATGTTTATGATTTAGAATGTACGTAAAACTGACATCTTACAGACATGTGCCAGACGTTTGTACACAGCAGATGCTTTCCAGATCAAGAGATCCTAACAGACATCTTGCAGATGTACGTGTGCTACAAACTGTGTACAAATTGTTTTACTTTTTACTGCACGCTGTTGGAGGGTTTGTACTTAGCTCATGATTTGGTCAGTTACCCGGATACGCTGTCATATTAGAGATACTCAAATGTAAACAACAGCAATGATTGCATAGGTAATGTACTACTGAATATGTTGTTCTGCTAATTTATGCTGTCTAAACCGTGGGAAAAATGCGTGAAAGCTGCTAAATCATATAGAGAAGGACTTAGTAAGCAGGAAAGGGCGCAATATTTTCACAAACTTAAGTTAATAGGTGGTAGAGATATGTACGAGCAGTATTAATTGAAATATTAGCCTAATATTTCTCCTACCTGACCGGAATTTATAAGAACGAACATGGATGTTCTCAAGATTCTTGCCCTGGAAATCCATTGGCCAACCACAAACGCTTTTTGTTCCTCGGACAGTTTTTTGCACATTTCTCCTTGATTTATTATAACTTTTGACAGTCTGTAGTACTCCAAATGTTTTTCCTGGTCCGACTAATTAGTACAGCCCAAAACATGACAACAATTGACCATTTTCCGCAGCAATAATCAGCAAAATTTGCAACCATACATGTTATTAGTGATAAAACGCTGGTCATGGTGTAAACTGTAATGTTTGTAAGTTTGATATCAATTATTATTTAATAACACATTATGAAATGGTTTAGGTTTATTTCACTCTTCTTTCATCATAGTAAATGTATTTTCATATTTACAACCGAGGACAGGGTAAAACAGTAAAAGGCATGGTAAAGACAGTGACCTTTATATAACTAAAATAAAAAAAGAAATGTTAGTTTTAGTAAAAATCAACCCCTGGGGACATGAATGCAGTTTAAACAGCCATATATTGCAAAGTATGACCTGTATAAGCTGCACAAACTATATGTTGACCTTTTCGAGATTGTCATATTCGAATCAGGCGAATGCAAATATACAGACCTAAAGGGAATGTTCACCAATTATTTACTCACCCTCACATCGTTCCAAACCTGTATGGGTTATTTTCTTCTGCTGAACTGTTGGCAACCCAACAGTTGCTGGTAGCCATTGACTTGACTAGTAATAAAAATACTATGGACTAGGGTTCAACTTTTTGGTTACGCGTGTTCTTCAGAACGTTCTTCTACTATTGAGGTCAAATGTTTACAACCCCCTTTCAGAATCTGCAAAATGTTATTTTACCAAAATAAGAGGGATCATACAAAATGCATGTTATTGTTTATTTAGTACTGACCTGAGTAAGATATTTCACATAAAAGATGTGTACATGTAGTCCACAAGAGAAAATAATAGTTTAATTTATAAAAATGACCTAGTTTAAAAGTTTACATCCCCTTGATTCTTAATACTGTGTTGTTACCTGAATTATCCACAGCTGTGGTTTTTTGTTTAGTGATAGTTGTTCATGTGTCCCTTGTATGTCCTGAACAGTTAAATCGCTCATTGTTGTTTAGAAAAATCCTTCAGGCCCCACAAATTCTGTGGTTTTTCAGAATTTTTGTGTATTTCACACTGAGGACAACTGAGGAACTCATATGCAACTATTACAGAAGGTTCAAACACTCACTGATGCTCCAGAACGAAAAACCATGCATTAAAAGCTGAGGGAGTGAAACTTTTTGAATTTGAACATCAGAGTAAATGTAACTTATTTTGTCTTCTGGGAAACTTGTAACTATCTTATGTAGCCTCTGAAGGTAGTACTAAATGAAAAAATATGATATTTAGGCAAAATAAGAAAAATGTACACATCTCCATTTTGCTCAAAAGTTTTCACCCCAACACAGCTATGGATCATTCAGGTAACAACACAAGGGGATGCAAACTTTTGAACAGGGTCATTTTTATAAATTCAGCTATTATTTTCTCTTGTGGACTATATGTAAACATTTTTTATGTGAAATATATTATTCAGGTCAGTACTAAATAAACAATAACATGCATTTTGTGTGATCCCTCTTATTTTGGTCAAATAATTAACATTTTGCAGATTCTGAAAGGGGGATGTAAACTTTAAATCTTAACTGTATGTTCAGCAGAAGAAAGAAACTCATACAGATTTGGAGGGTGAGTAAATGATGAGAAAATGTAGATTTTTATGTGAAGTATCCACGGTAAGTCACCATGGGTCTGAGAAACCTATGATTGCTCACCTGAGAGCATCTCCCGCTAACACCGTCTTTGTTGTGTTAATCACTCTCTAGGCATCGAGAACGACCACACTCTTCACAACAACACACACACACGGGCAGAGCAGAAATTAGCCTCCGTACAACAGCAGAATAATGACGCGGAGAAGCAAACATCTCCCATCCTTTCAGCAAATAATGAGCATTTCCCCTCATAGCCACCTTTTCATTTGAATGGACTATTTTTATTCAGATACAGCAGCAATTTTGGGCAAATTAATTTTTTTTTTCTCTCTCTTCGCTAAATGACTGCTAGCTGACATCAAATCCCAAACCCCATTGAATTTACACATCACAATTAGCAGTTTTTTGCCAATAGCTAATACGAGTTTGTTGAGAGCAGCTTGTTTTCTTTCTGTCTTTTGATGTGGGTTATTATTGAATGGGTATCGACAGCATGTTCGGTCATCATCGCTGACGCTATATAGCGTATGTTATTGTTTTCACGCTATTGAACGTAACAGCTGCAGGGACTCCAATAAAACCAATTTTCCTGAAACACGACAGTAGTTGTGCTCATCAGAGGAGGTTGTGTGTCACCCTTAGCGCACACTGTGCACAGCTGTGAGCTACGAGCTGCTTCAGTGTTTTCCATAGAAGAGGAAACGTCAGGGTTTCTTGCTGCTGACTATCATAGTGGTAATAATCACAACTTCATGCTGATTCATTGTATTGCCTCCTCCTGGTGATTTCTGCAATGTTTTGTAATGAATAAGAAGTCATTTTGCACAATGGCGCAGTTTGTTGTGCCATTAGTTTTTGGAAAGTATTAGAAACAACCATTAAATGCTGTTGTTCATCTGATATAAAATGAACCTGACAAAATGACTGTGTCCAATGGTGAAAAGTATTAAAAAGATTTTTATTTTTTAGATCTATAATGATAAAGTATCTATAGTTCCAGTCCTTGATTCTGATTGGTTGAGCCGTGTTCTAAGCTGTTGTAAATTACTCTACAAATATACACCTTTGTTTGCGTTTGTGTGTTGCTCGGCAACCACTTTGTTGCACCCTTAACCATTTCTGAGGAACTACATTGTTTGGCGGAAGAATAATGTTTTTAGCAATATCATTACACTTTATTTGCTCTGTTATATTTTGTGAAACCTTACTACGTATATAGAATAACCATTTTATAAAAGCAATAATTATTCCCATGAAGCTGTGGTTTACAGTGAATTTATAACACCTTTGCGTCGTGCCTAACAACCTTTACGAAAATTAACCATGTTTTTACCACAAATAAAGCCAAAAAAACATAGTTACTATAGTTAAACCATGATAACCACGGATTAACCATGGCTTTGCTTCACTAACCATAGTTTAACCATTCTATTTGTAGTAAAACTGTGGTTATATTAATGGTAGTCAATACGCCAAAAAATCATGGTTAATACACTTTTACTATAGTAAAACCATGGTTAATTTTTGTAAGGGAACACCGTTAGCTGTTATAAATTCACTGTAAACCACGGCTTCTTGGGGCTTATTGCTTTATTTTACTATTTTTATCAGTATAAAAGCAAATTATCACAATTTTGTATTTTTGTTTAATTTTTTTTAGAATTTATGAGAAGTGACTGTTGTAGCAATGTATTTAAATGTATTTAATTTTTTTAAAAAATATTAAAAAATGTATTTAATAATTTTATATTTAGTAATTTGGTCTTCCATAAAAATTACCATAAAAGTAATGGTAAAATGAAATATAACATTTATTTAGTTAGTTAAAGGCTTGCTATGTTTTGTACAATATTTACAAAATTTATGTAAATGTTTCCAAATATATTTATTATTTAATTTTGAGTAATTTGGCCCTAAACATACAGTTTAACACACTTAGATAGATAGATAGATAGATAGATAGATAGATAGATAGATAGATAGATAGATTTAATTTTAATAAAAATAAATATTTAAATATTAATATTTAATTTAGATTTGTATATATTGTTTATTTGTAGAAAATTACAAATGATGTTCCAAATTCCTTATATAAGATTTAATATTTTTAGATAATAAAAATAAATAAAATCTAATTTAATATTTTTAATCCTTACTTTGCATTAAAAATATTGACTTCTCCTACTGGCAGTAACACTTTCTGAAGATTAAACACCTCTTTTCGATGACTGTCTACTTCTAGCATCATATTTTTTCATAAGTGCCAGAAACTTCTATTTTTATGTGTAATCCCCAAAAGTGCCGACTAGAAAAAAAGCCAAAAAAAGGATTAAGTTTTTAGCCATACTCATAAAGAGCAAAACCATTTCTCTCAAGTTATCTGGCTTATCCAGGGCAGCAGGCAAGTCAAATCAAATGATAGTGCAGAAAAAGGCACCTCAAGATTTCATAAATGAGATAAAAGAAAGTAAAATGCATCGTTCCAATTCAGCTGTGCTCTACAAAGAATAGCTCACTCTTGATAAGAGGTCAGAGAAACACCTGTCGCTCTTCCTGGCTGATGCGGTGGAAGTTTCCATCTATATCGCGCATGACGTCAAAGCAACCTGTCACAATAGTGGCCTGGCCACGAATAAATCCCATTTACTGGCTGCTCTTCAACAAAACCTCAGAATCCCAGATGCATTATAGACTGATTCACACGTCTGCAGTTCTGCGCCAATTTAGAGCATTATCATGGGAATTCTACATAATTCAGTGTTGATTATGTATGTGACATCAGCAAGAAACAGTCTTGCTGCATACAACCCAGGCAGCTACGTTCTAAAGGTGTGATCACATTAGCACAATTTTGGCGAAATTTCAGGGACAAAAAAAGGTACATTGTTTATTGTGAATGGTGTAGCCACATATGAAGCACAGCTCACACAGAAGTTGCTTTCAAACCAAGCGATTTTGCTTTGAAACTGTTGAAACCTAAATCCTTCACTCTTACACGAAATTCCAAATTGCGTGGATTCCTCCTGAAATGACTGGGCATCACCCACTAAAATACACTGTACAATGGTTATATGACCTCTCCTCTGCACAGCACTAGAAATGAAAAAAATAACAATTTTGAACACTACACAGCAGCAAAATACAAATAACACTTCTCAGATGACAGAGACTGAACGTACCATTTCAATAGGTTTCAGTGTTAACATGTTGCTAAGCTAATGACGCAACACTCTAATAAGCATAAACAGACATAGCACACTCGAATATATAAGGAATAATTGATGACGGGACGTTTAAGTCAGAACTGCGAGATAAAAATTTTCTCAGAATTGCATGATACAAACTCGCAACTCTGACATTTTTCTCAGAATTGTGATATAAACTCGCAATTGCAATAAATAAAGTCAGAACTGCGAGATAAAAATTTGCAATTCTGACTTTTTTCTCACAAATGCGAGTTTGTATCTCGCAATTCTGACTTTTTTTGCATTTGCGCGTTTACATCTTGGAATTATGACATTTTTCTCAGAATTGTGATATAAACTTGCAATCGCGACAAACAAAGTCAGAACTGCGAGATAAAAACTCGCAATTCTGACATTTTTTCTTGAAAATGTGAGTTTGTATCTCAATTTTTTTTTCGCATTTACATGTTTACATCTGGCAATTCTGAGAAAATTTTCTACAAAACACGCAATTCTGACTTTTTTCTCACAAATGCGAGTTTGTCTCGCAATTCTGACTTTTTTTTGCATTTGCGCGTTTACATCTCGCAACTCTGACATTTTTCTCAGAATTGTAATATAAACTCGCAATTGCAATAAATAAAGTCAGAACTGCAAGATAAAAAGTTGCAATTCTGAATTTGTTTCTCGCAAACGCGAGTTTGTATCTCGCAATTCGAATGTGTTTTTTTACATTTGCGCGTTTACATCTTGCAATTATGAAATTTTCTCAGAATTGTGATATAGATTTGCAATTGCTACAAATAAAGTCAGAACTGTGAGATGAAAAACTTTTTCTTGAAAATGTGAGTTTGTATCTCTTTTTTCACATTTACACGTTTACATGTCGTAATTCTGACATTTTTCTCAGAACTTTGATATAAACTCGCAATTGCAAGAAATTATGTTATAAATAATGTGATTAAAAACTCACAATTAAATTGTGAGATATAAACTCGCAATTGTGAGTTATAAAGTCCCATTTTGCGGGGGAAAAAAGACTGATATATGTTTTCACAGACTTAATAACTTAATAAATTACGAGTTTCTTTCTCAGAGTTGCACGTTTATATCTCGCTATTCTAACTTTATAACTCACAGTTGCGAGTATATATCATGAAATTCTGATTTCATTTCACAGAATTGTGAGTTTAAATCACATTTCTAAGATGAAACTCAGAATTGACAGTTTATATCAAGCAATTTTGAGAAAAAAGTCAGAATTGCAATGAATTATGGGATTGCCTTACTCACAAAGAACAAATGACATGAAGCCCTAAAGAAATAGTTCACCCAAAAATGAAAATTCGGTCACTATTTACTCAAAAACAGATACTTTCAGAAGCTTTTCCTGACCCTAATGTTCTTCCAAAAATCTTCTTTGCATGTTCCACAAGAAAGAAAGTCATACAGGTTTGGAACAACATGAGGGTGAATAAATGATGACACAATAATCTATTCCTTTAAAATATCTTAGAGGACAGCATTTCTCAGAATGCTTCCTACTTAGGTAGCTCACTAGATTTTGGAACACAGCCATCAGGTTCACACAGACAGGAGCAAAAGAAGAAACAAGATGATATTCGCTCTTAATAAATCAGGCTGCGAACAGACACCTGGAATTTAACAAAGGTGTTAGTATATTGTGCAAGTCTTTAATAACATGAAAGATTGAGAGGATATAGCCTTGGCACTTTGAGGCCCTGGACACCTGTTCAATTGTGAGATAATTCTCTTTGATTTTATGGAAGCAGTGCGTTAAAAGGGATGCCAAAATACGTTTTGCCGTTCATCATGTTCCCCCCTCCCCATACTCTAATTAAAGCTTCGGCTGTTGTTGCTCGCCGGCAGGCGGTTATTAATTCACAGGTGTCCGCGTCGACAGCGTCTCCATGGCAACGGCGAGGTGTCCCATTAATCCCTCCACATTTTATCGATGCTGATTAATCCCGACCGTAAACAATGACTGCGCGCTCACCTCGGCCCGTTTCCTACCGGAAAAAATGGGAAAGATTTGATTGCAATTTGAGCGCATTCACGTGGAAACAGTGGAGGGTTTGAATACAGTATTGAGCTGGATTTTGATTTGGAACCTGATTTGCGCCATTCTCATTATGAAGTGTCAAACGGAATGGCCTCGTGGAGCGTATTATTTATTTCAGCCAACCCTGATTCGTATACGCAATGATGCATTGAGCTTAGTTTAGAAAAAAAGTTAAAGGGACTTTTAGAAACTTCAACTCTTGAATAGTATTGTTCTTCCACTGGTAGAATCTCAAAAAAACGTAACTGTCAGATTGACATCTTCAAAAATGTACTATTTGGAGACCTATGATTTCACAATTTCAAATTGGCAAAAGAACATCCTAGCCATATCTGAGCATTGAAACTTGAGAGTGGGCTCTTTTGTCTAGTCTAGACCCTAGCAACCGCATAAATAAATATTCACTCGTTTCTGTTATTCACCATCATTCTCTTTGGCTGCGCATATGGCGCAATCTTCATTAACCAGAGAGGAGTGTTTCATGGAAAGACCACTCCAGGAATTGCCAATCAGAAAGATGTGCTTTGTTTTCCCTGCAGGCTGTACAGCTCTGAGTAATTTCTCCGGGAATCTCTTTTATCATGACAGACATTGTTCCTTTTACTTTTTTATACACCTCAGCAGTTAGTAGGGCTCTTGTGATCTGTACTCTTTGAGTGCTAAATACATAATGCATGACAAAACTCTCAACATACCTCTCAGCCACTCATCATCATTTTTCATAAAAAAGCACTATTTGAGCACATAAAAATATGAAAGTTGAACATTAAGTATTTGAACTTACTGCCTTGTCTTAGTATTTAGACATTCTGGCTGGTAAATGATAAATATGGAAGCCCATTTTCACCATTGAATAAAACATAAACTTTTTAAAGTTAACTTTTTATCTCACAATTCTGACTTTTTATTCTTCCTTTCTTTCTGTACAGTGTGAAATGTAAACTCAGAGATGCAAAAAAAAAAAAGTGAATTCTGTGTCTTGTAATTCTCACTTTTGACTCAAAATTGTAATTACTTTTTAATTTTTTTATTTTGTGGCAGAAATGGGCTTCCATATGTAAGAGGTAAGAGCTGTGCAGGTAAACCTCACTCCCCTGATCTCAACAGATGCTTTAGGTTTAGGGGGATGAGTGTAATAGAGGCCAACTGGTAAGAGCTGTGACAGCAGTGACTGCTGTCTTTAGTGTCCTTGTTAGCGCACCAGCCTCCCATGCCAGAAACGCTAGTTTGAATCTTGTTTGGAGTGATTGAGGAACCGGAGGGATTGCATTGGTGCCGTGACCCGGATGGGACGGAGGTTTAGAGGGTGAGTGTAACAGAGGCCAGCTGGTAAGAGCTGTGTAAATAAACTTCACCCCCCGATGTGAAGTGGCGCACTTGTGACTGATGCTGGAGCCTGCAGTCTTTAGTGTCCTTGTTAGTGTACGTTTGAATCCTGCTCAGAGCAAGTGAAGCGAGCAGGGGCTGGAGGGGTTACATTGGTGCCATGACCCAGATGAGGTTTATAAGGGTTAGTGTAACAGAGGCCAGCTGGTAAGAGCTGTAAATGTAGAGTCTTCTGCTTTTAGTGTCCTTGTTAACACGCCCGCCTCCCATGCCGGAAGCGCTAGTTCAGATCCCACACAGAATTAGTGAGGGGTGTAGAACCGGAAGGATTAGATTGGTGCCGTGACCCGGATGTGATTGAGGCTTAGTGGGGTCCAACGGAGGTCAGCTGGTAAGAGTTGTGTAAGTAAACCTCACTCCCCTGATCTCAAGAAGAAAACTAGGAACTGACGCTAGAGTCTATGGTCTTTAACATCCTTGTTAGTGTGCCCACCTCCTATCCTGACAACGGCGGTTTAAGTCCTGATCGGACTAAGTGAGGGAAGTAGAACTAGAGGGGTTATATTGATGCTGTGACCCGGATGGGATTGAAGTTTAAGGGGGTTGAGTGTAACAGAGGCCAGCTGGTCTCTTCCCTGATCTCATAAGGTGAACTAGCAACTGATGCTAGAGGCTGTGATCTTTAACATACTTCTTAAAACACCCAGCTCCCATGCCAGTAATGCCGGTTCGAATCCCGTTCTGAGCAAGTGAGGGGAGTAGAACCAGAGAGGTTACATTAGTTCCATGACCCAAATGGGAGTGAGGTTTAAGGGGATGAGTGTAATGGAGGCCAGCTGGGAACTTCTCTGATCTCAAGAGGTGCACTAGCAACTGATATAGGAGCCCTTGTTAGTGCACCCTCCTCCAATGCTGGATACACTGGTTTGATTCCCACTTATAGTGAGTGAGGGGAGTAGAACTGGAGAAGTCAAATTGGTGTCGTGACTCGGATGGGAGTGAGGTTTAGGGGGGTGAGTGTAATGGAGGCCAGCTGGTAAGAGCTGTGTGGGTAAACCTCACTTCCCAGATCTCAAGAGGTCCACTAGCAACTGATGCTGGAGGCTGCGGTCTTTAGCGTCCTTGTTAGTGCATCTGTCTCCCATGCTAGAAATGCTAGTTTGAATCCCACTTGGACTGAGTGAGGGGAGTAGAACTGGAGGGGTTACATTGATGCCATGACCTGGATATGATTGAGGTTAAGGGGGTTGAGTGTAGTGGAGGCCAGCTGGTAAGATCTGCACGAGTAAACCTCACTCCCCTGATCTCAAGAGGCACACTAGCAACTGACGACAAAATCTGCAGTCTTTAGTTTCCTTGTTAGCATACCTGCCTCCCATGCCAGAAATACTAACTGGAATTCCACTTGAAGCAAGTGAGGGGAGAAGAACCAGAGGGTTAACTTTGGTTTACCTTGGGGTTATATTGGTGCCGTGACCCGGATATGATTGACGTTTAGTTGGTACGAGGTTTAGGGGAGTGAATGTTACAGAGGCTAGCCTTTACTTTCCTAATCTCAAGAGGCTTACTAGCAACTGAAGCTAGAGCCTGTAGTCTTTAGCATCCTTGCTAGTGCCTGCCTCCCATGCCAGAAACGCTGGTTTGATTCCCTCTTGGAGTGAGCAAGAGGAGTAGAACCCCATGTGGGATTGAGGTTTAGGAGGGTGAGTGTAACGGAGGCCAGCTGGTCACTCCCCTGATCTCAAGAGGCACACTAGCGACTGATGCTAAAACCTGTGGTCTTTAGTTTCCTTGTTAGCATACCAGTTTGATTCCCTCTCGGAGTGAGCAAGGGGAGTAGAATCGGAAGGGTTAGTGCCGTTTACGAGGGTGAGTGTAACGGAGGCCAGCTGGTCACTCCCCTGATCTCAAGAGGCACACTAGCTGATGCTAGAGGCTGCAGTCTTTAGCATCCTTGTTAGCGCGCCCACCTCCCATGCTGGAAATGCCGGTGCAAATCCCACTCGGAGCAAGTGAGGGTAAAATCAGACGTGTTACATTGGTGCCATGACCCGGATGGGATTGAGGTTTAGGTGGGTGAGTGTAACGTTAGCCAGCCGGTCACTCCCCTGATCTTAAGAGGTGCACTAGAGACTGAAGCTAGAGCCTGCGTCCTTGTTAGTGCGCTCCCTGCCTCACATGCTGAAAATGCTGGTTCGAATGCCACATAGATAAGCTAATAGCTAAAGACCATAATATTATAGCAACATGTCCTCCAACCCATACGACCATATAACGTTTTAGTCCCAGGATCCTTGTACCTTGAATGCACTGTAAATAGCTTTTGAAAGCGTCTGTCAAATGTATGAATGTATATGTAAATATGCGAATTGGAAATAGGAACACAACACTGTCATTATTTTTACACCAGCTAGAGGGTGCCTGACTTTAAAACGTAACAATAGGTTGTACTAAACTGCTTGCACAAATGATCTGTTGGGTCATTTTTTTTGACAGAAGACAATCTATTATAGAGACTTGAGGTGCGGTTACATTTTTGCCTGTGAAATGTCGAAAAAAATTGCGATCAAGCCTTTAGAAATGGTCGAATTTTGTAAGAGCAAAACTTTTAGAATCTAAAAACTTTATTTAAACAACCCAACATGTTTGCATTCAGAAGCCCACTGTGGAGACGAGAGACCCAGCATCATCTCCACTGCCGGGAGACCACATATTCGTGTGTTTCCCTTTGGTTTCAGGGAGCAAAAGGTAAGGGCTCTTATTGGCTGGGGGATTGCTATGGCAACAACAGAGTCGAGGAACAAGTGAAGGGGCTGCTGCCTGTCCGTTATGCATGTGCTGGAATGAAATGGGGAGAGATGGCCATACAAGATGGTCTGACATATCTTACAGGATAAACTGCAACCGGAACAGTTTGTTACATCATAGAAAAAAAATGTCTCTGTCTCTGTCTTACCACTGCCTTATACCTCTATTCCAATATTCATGTGTAGTCTGTCGAAAATAGCCTTGAATGAATAAATAAATACCACAAAGTACCATTAGGTTTTTTCCCCCATGGTATTCTTAGAAAAATATTTTGAAGTATCATATACACACAGTGGTTTATGAAAATGGTAAATGTACAGAATCATAGATCATTAAAGTTCATTTAAAGCTACAAAAAATGCAAAAAAGTTTTACATTTTTATTTTAATCAATTTAATTATATTTTCAGTGTCTAGGTTGTTAGGATTGGAATATTAAAAAGCTCAATATTTATCATGAATACTCTTCCAGATTCATCACTAGACAACTGTGATATTTCCATTTGTCTCTTGACAATCTTGACCTTTTAAGATGACCTGTACTGTCTTAGATTGTCTTCTCTTGTCTTTCCATCCAGCGTGAGCAATGAAGCTCACTCTAGCGATCACAGGCCTCCTCTCAGTTTAGGTTTATTGCACCTACAGGCAACAACCGGCCAATCTAAATCAGAGTGACATGTGTTCCCATGGAAACCCCAGGAACATCTGCCCCGATGATAACAGAGAAAAAACATATGGCAGAGGTTTGATGATCTGATATAAAATTCCAGATTTCTTGTGGACGCTTAGCCAAAAACATCCTCACTAGCAAGGAAACAGACTAACGTCGTATTCAGAAAAAGCAGTGATTTCCAATCCGTTTCTATCATTCTGTCATGAAAAAACATGTTAAAAACTAATTCCAGCAGATGTCAAAGAGTTCATGCTGCAACATATATTACTTCAGCTTCCAATATAATACACGAAAAATCAATTTCTGGACTGTGCGAGAGGGCATTTTCAAAGAACATCATGTCAGAGGTGGAGAAAGGCTGTAGCAAGTGTAATCCTACACAAAGGCGGATTTAATGTCACGAACAAGTCTTGAACAAATCACCATGTTGATAAGGACTGAAGGGCTTTTAATCACAACAAATCGAGAGGAAGTAGTTGTTGTTTGCCCCTGAATAACGTGCCATTTCTTGTGATGAATGAAACTGTGTCTTCTGAGACATTTTATCAAGATTACCAGTCTAGACACAAATAAACATCAGTTAGATGTATCAGATTTAAAAAGAAAAAACAAAAAGACATTATTCCACAAAGTGCATTTTTGGCACACATATCAATTGGTTATCTTAAAAATAAAAAAAGAGACTTTATGCCACGTGGGGTTTTATTGAGCGTTAACGACTTATTGTAGGCTACATTATTCAGGTACACAGCTACTTACCAAAGAAATAAATTAGCAGACATGAAATGGTGCAGTGCAGTATTTTAAAGCATATTCCACAAAAAAAGGGCAACTACAATGTACAAAATCAACTAGACAAACACTGCAACAATATTGCAGTAATATTTATACTTAATTCTCGCTAGGTTATTTTCCATGGATTTGATAAATGATACGCAAAATGGAGTCTGTTGTATTTATACGAAACACTAAAGCGCAAATCCACAATGTGATACAAGATATGAATGTTGAAACTGTGTTGTTTTTTCATGAGACATGAAAGTAGAGCCGGTTTCAGTTATAACTTGCTATACAATGTTGTTATGGATGACGACTAACGTTTACGACTAATCTTACTGCTAGATTGCGTGATTGACCAATCATAATTACAAAAAGCCAAATAATAAAAGATGCATTCAGGCGATGTGAAGAAAAGCCAAGCGAATATTCGCATTGCGTTATGGTGCGAATTTAGTTATTTGCATGAATAGATTAGACACAAAGTCAATGGAAGGACACGGATAGATGCGAATTTATGCCAGGCAATGTGAATGACTTGAATTGGGTGGCGTGATTGCTGCGTTATACACCTTAATTTACATTATGCATTGTCACAAGACATTCAGCAAAGAGCTTATTGACACATCTGGCTGTATAAATTTTTTTTTATCGAATTTCTGTTTTTGACATTTTTCGAGTAAGTTAGACCAAGCAATGGTGTGTTCACACCTAGAGTGAAGCGAATCTGTGAATCTGTCTTTGCATTGTCTTTGTATGTAACCTACTGGTGTGAATAATTACACACACCATAACTCAATGCAAATATTCACTTTGCTCTAGATTACTCTAGGGATATTTTTCACGTCAATTGTGTGAATAAAAACATTGTGCATGCTCTCCTCCATTTTCTGATACAACTGGACATGTCAATTAGCTCTTCGCTAATTGACTTTCGTGACACCGCGTCATGTGAATTTCCTGCTTGAGTTGAAATTTCTCAGCTTGCATGGGAGAAGCAACTGAGGCAAATAATGTGCATTCTTGCCAGTCGTGTTACGCAGTTTGCATCACTGGCGTTCATATTCGCGTCTTTGTATTGACTTTGTATGTAATAATTAAATTCGGTTTTGGCGTGCACACACCATGACATGAAGCAAATAATCACACACCATCACTCACTCTGGATTACTCGCGGGATGTTTTTTGCATCACTTGCTAGGATAAAAACATTGGGCCTCATTTATCAATCCAACGTATAGAAACAAGCGCAGATCTGTGCGCACAAATCAATTTATGACAGAGTTCACGTGTGATTCATGGAACATTCGTATGCCGCCAATCCCGTTGTACTAATGATCGTATGTTATAATAAATGTGGTTTAAATATCACGCCCCTAAAAACACCCCGGTTTAGAAGCCTTGTCCCTAGAGTTTTACAACACGGAGAAACGAAACCCGGCTAAAAAGAGGAAACAAACTCATGAAAGAGAAATTGATCTTACTCTAAAAACACCCTTTAACCTTATATTTGCAAACAATAGCATTAATTTATACAGTATATTAAATACCAATAAATATAAGAAACATGTATAAACATATAGCCTATTTAGTTCTCCTTAATCCAAATAAAATGTATTAACAGCGTATGCAGTTTGTACCCAGCGGCCACTCTCCAAAATTTTGCTACGGTGATGCGGAGGAGACGAATTGTTGAATAAAGTAGTTATTTTTGTTTTCTTTGTGTACAAAAAGTATTCTCGTCGCTTTGTAAAACTATGTTTGAACCACTGATGGCAGATAGACTATTTTGACAATGTCTTTCATACTTCCCTGGGCCTTGACAGTGTTATTTACTTGGCAGTAAATGGTAAAGTCACAATCCTCCCGGTTTTCATCCAAAATATCTTAAATTGTGTTCCAAAGACGAACGAAGCTTTTACGGGTTTGGAACGACATGGGGGTAAGTGATTAATGACAAAATGTTCATTTTGGGTGAAGTAAGTTCAATTTTTTTAACTTGCACAGAAGAAAAGTTTGAGCCGAATAATGCGGATTTGCGCCAATTGTATCACACAATTTGCATAATTTGCACGCGAATTAACATCTTTGCATTGACTTTGTATGTAATAATTAGCACATAAATTCGCGTCTATTCACGTCTTTGTATTGACTTTTTATGTAATCTACTCACAAGAATTGACTTGTGCGAATAAAAAAACTCCTCCATTTTCTGATACAACCAGATGTGTCAATTAGTTAATTCGCTAATTGGCTTTTGTTATAAAACGCATCTTTGCGAAATTCCCACTTGAGTTGAAATTTTTCAACTTGCTCGGAAGACGCGATTGAGGCAAATAATGCGCATTTGTGGAAATCGTGTCTTTGCATTGACTTTGTATGTAATCTACTCTTTAAAGGGGTCATCGGATGCAAAGTTCACTTTTTCATGTTGTTTGAACATTAATGTGTGTTGGCAGTGTCAAGAAGAGTGTTGTTTTACAAAACCATTGAGAATTTTTTAACCAAAGTATATTATAGACTTTTCATTAAGACTCTAAGGAATCATATTAACTTGTGGAAAATGGGCATCCGATGACCCCTTTAAATTAGCTTTATTTGTGCATACACCACAAGTACCATAACCCGCTTGTTAAGTCTGACTTGGTACATCACTGCTTCAGGTCCAAACGCTCTGATGCCACAAGAAAACAACAAATGATGCTAATATACACTCAAAATGTGATATAATACTAGCAAAAAATCATAATCCTAACCTTTATCTTCATACTGAAATTTCAGATGGCCAGACAATGATTCATATTTTGTAAATTGTTAAAATATTTGTGTCTGGGACGTTTTGAGCACGAAAACTGTTTTTAAATGTTTAGCTTAAATGTGTAATAGGAATAAATAGTGCTCATAAACTGCTGTTGATAGTATTCTAGTAAAACCCGGAAACAGCATTACTTACGTCACGACTTAACAAGGAGATTCTGTACTTTTAGTGACGCTTGTTAAGTGTTAGCGTTAAAGTTTATAGTAGGTCTTTAGTGTTTAGTGTTATATGTTTGTATGAAATATTAACTCAAAATACTACCACAGGCATTACTTACTGGAAAGGACATTGAATCCAATTAGGGAAGTTGAAGAAAGTGAAGAAAAGAGACGGAAATGTGTTGTTTATTATGGCCGTCATAAAGATAAGCTCAGAGAGAGAGGTGAAACTATGGATGGCTCATTTAGAAAAGCAGGTGTGCTCTGCTACCTCTCTGTCTTTCTTTCTGCTTTCATTCTCGTTTTTTTTCCTCTGGCCTAATGAGGTGAAGGCCAGGCGGACAGCAAAGACAGATGACCCTCTGCTGTTATCTGTTTACCAGAAAGAGATGCCTGGTCTTTTCAGCCCCTTTTGAACATTTCTGTTCACTGAGAAACCTTTCTAGAAGCTCCAGAAACTTCTGGAAAGGTTTCCCTTGGTGACCATAGACGTATTATATTTAGTTTTCTCATAGCATAGAGATCCCATTCTTTTTAGGGGACAGAGGAAAAGTCTCAGATACACATTTATTAACAATAGCTAATGACTTCCATGGGTGCTGTTGAAAACCATTACAGGACAACAATTATCATTGAATGAAATTAGTTTCATTAATTAGTAAAATAAACTCTTCAGTACTTCTAAGTCGTAGTAACCTTTTTTTCTAGTCACAAAACACAAAAATATTGATTGAAAATAACAGGGTGTGGTGCAATTATATATGTTTTTTATTAGTTAAGATCATTGTTAACCATTTTGCACTAACATTCATCTGCAAAACATTTTGAGTGTAACACGGTGACACATGGGTTTTTTAGATTAATATTGCAATACATCAGTTATTTGGATCTGTTAACGTCTGGATTTGCTTCCTTCATTATTATAAATTCATTATCCACACATGAAACATTGCCTCAGTTCATGTGTGGCGAATAATGAGACGTCAGTGCCACTTTCACCCTTACTAATACAGTAGTTAACAATGGAGTTAAAATGAAGTACACTGATCAAAGAGTATTTAATAAAAAGGCAAAAATGACCACAAATGCATTATTTTTTATTATTTCTTTCATGAGTTGCAAAACCTCCAGCTGTCCATCTAAAATACAGATACACCAGTTGAACATCCATGCAGAGGTGCAGAAAAAATTACACTGAGATCTCCATCAAACAGCTCACACTTGGAAAAATATTATAGCTTGATTACCACAGTGAAAATATTATCCATGCACACGTTACAAACACCAGAGTTGACGGGGTCCACTATGAACAAATCACGCTAAACGCCAGGTGAACGGTTCACTTCTACATCAAGTACATAGGATTGGCACTTTTTTCATTTTACAAAATACACCTGTTAAAACAGGAAGACTCCAGCATTCGAGTGGTTTAGGAAATTTAAGACTTAATGAAACACTTGAATATAAATGAAAAGCTTCATATGCTTTTTGCACTCAAATAATTACCGCACAATCCACAGATCATAAATATAGAAATGTTTTTGTCCATTCCCTGCATCGCCTTTGTAACCAACCAGCTATTAGTTAGTTTCAATGGGGCCATTTTTGATGTTTTTTTAGCATTTTAATGAGCACTAGCTGCCTCATTACCTCAAAAATGCCTTTTCGGCTCTTTATCTATAAAGCGGAGCCAGAAAGGAAATAACCGCTTACTAAATTTATATAATTTAATATGAATCATCAAAGGAGTGTAGATATGCCTTCCAATAATTTAATAGCTACTTAGTCGTATTTTACCAGAAAAACAATATCTCCAGCCTGAAAAGAAAAATCCAGCATTCATCCATCCATTCATTATATTAATACCGTTTCTGTTTGTTGAAAACGCAAATTGCATGTCAGATCATCCATTTGCATAATGACACATGCAGCATATACACTTCAGTTTCCTTCCCGTAAGATTTTATGATGAATTTAACCGTTACATTTTTTTGCCTACAGGATTGAAATTTGGATCCTCCTATAACAAGAGGTGTTGTTTTACTTAGTACTTTCCTCTGGGTAAGTAGTGTGCATGGAAAGACTTTCAAAGAAAGTATTTCATACGAACCCTGTTTCATAAAAGGTTTTCGACAGAGAGTCCAAGCCAGAACGCTCATTTCATACAATGACATCCAACAAATAGACACAGATGATCCAATCTGAGCAAATCTAAACATGCAAAAATCGCTCTTCGGTAAGGCTTCTGGGTTTCACCAAATGACATTCTGCACATTTGCAAGAATACGTCATCGCATTTACAAGTTTACGCCAAAGTCTGACGCCGACACTTGGAGTGTGACGCAACATTGTTCAGTCTGGTTATTTATCCTCCAAATTAGCCAGCAGATGCATCCAGGATCAAAGCTAACATTAGCACAGAGGGCCATTGTGTAGCTTCAAAGGACTGCGGCTCTGTAATAAGTCTTTACAATCAAAAAGGTAAACACTTGGTCTTAATTAGGCTAAATGCGTAGGACACCCAAAATACAGAAGGCAACATACAAAAAGACTCTTCTATATTTACAGGCAACAAAGTTAAAGCTATGCTAATGCATTGATCTGGAGCAGGTGGTGGTTGTTGCTTCTGACTCTGTAAATACTAAACTGACCACCACTACGTGAAAGACAACGGAGCAAATATCGAGAAGAATACAGATGACATTATTCCTTATTCCACGAAGGCCTAAAATCCAGACAAGAGCTTGCACAAAGGGACCTCCCGTTCGCCTAACAGCGTGTCTCTTTTCAGGCTAGTGCCTTTATTCACAACCTTGATCTTCAGAGCTAGGTTCTTAACCTGAGCCGAAGTCACCGAATCGAAAAAGAAGTCCTCGTTGAAGACAGGATTGCGGCTGTTCTTGATTATCGTGCTCCTTTGCTTCTGTAGCTTGCCCGGATTGAGGTAGAGCGACACGCAACAGTTAATGCTTTTAATGTCAAACACGGGATCGTACAGGTCCTCGGCCGCCATAACGCGGATTCGCAGACGGGCCGTACCGGCGTCGTAGTCTGCGCAAAGTCGGACGGTGCCTCCTTTGTGCATGTTGATGGTGTGCTCCTTGTGTTGAAGGTGGTCCAGAGCTCCACCACCTTGCAAGGAGGAACAGTGGCTCCGTCTTGGAACATTAGGGCTGGGCTCTGCCGAGCTGCACTCGTCCGTAGACAGGGAGCTATGCCTTGCAAATGTCCGCTTGCTTTTGGCAACCTTGGCTTGTGTCTCATGGGTGAAGATCTTCAGTAAAGAAGCAGAACGAGAGAGAAGTGGTGAACTGAATGGGGACGACTCTGCCGAAGAGCAAGTGTCGCTCTCGCCACCGCTGAAGTATCGGTAGGGGTTAATGTGCGAGGTGCCGAAGTCCGGAGGGTTGAGGTGATTCCCCTCATTGCTGCTCTTCCCTTGGGACTTGCGTTGGGTATTGGGTGACGTAACTGGACTGGTGTGGTCACAGTGGAACAAGGACTCTTTTCGCCGAGTGTGGGGACTCTCCATCAACGTTGCGAAGCCGTAAGAAGTCTGAGTCTTTGGAATGTAAGGAAGCGACATGGCAGTCTGGGATTGCGGGTCGGCGTTGGTGTCGCCCGCCACGACGTCGTCCGCGCTCTCAATCTGAATGATATGCCGGTTAGCCGCCCTAAGCAAGTTCTTGGTGTCTCCTGCCAACTTGCTGACCAGTCGTGGGCTACGAGGGCTGCTGATCTTCTTGTTGCTGATGGTTTGCTCTGACGTCGAGGGTCTCAGAGTTTCTTTGGACTTGACGTCAGAAGCTTCGGTCTCCGGTGGGCAGCTTACTAGCTTTGGGGGGATGAAGAAATCTGGAATCTTGTCAGGTGTGAGGACGTTGCTATAAACAGGCGCCTTCCCCTTGTCACCCGCCTCTCCTTGGCGGAGAACATTTGTTTCGACTGAGTCCCGGATCTTCTCCAGAACCCACATGATCCCTCTGGGCTGAACCCACTGGGTGATGTGCTGTCGCCTGAAACCAAGCAACAGAATTTTCAAACAATGAGCTGTAAGTATGCACAGCTATTTATAACTTACAATTAAAAGGCTAGTTTACCCAAAAATGAAAATTCTGTCATTAATTACTCACCATCATGGCGTCCCAAACCCGTAAGACCTTCGTTCATCTTCAAAACACAAATTAAGATATTTTTAAAGAAATCCGAAAGCTTTCAGACAGCAACTCACTTGACACATTCAAGGCCAAGAAAGTTAGTTTAGACATTGTTTAAATAGTCCTATTGACATCATTCGTTTAACCTTAATTTTATGAAGCTATGAGAATACTTTTTTGTGCGCAAAGAAAACAAAAATAACGACTTCATTCAACAATTTCTTCTCTTCCATGCCAGTCTTCGACACAGGTCTATGAGAGTGAATGTGCTACACCTTGTGTACAAGCAGAAGACGACACACGGTGTAAATAAACATGTCTGAAAAATTCGACAGAGAGGATGACTTGCAAATTTTTGCCCAGCCTTATCTATTTTAAACCAGAATATACAGATGATGAACTATGAGAGATGGACGTTCTACGTCAGGACGTCGGTTCCTGCATTGTAGTACACTTCAGAAATTGACAGAATTGAGGAAATGGTTGAATAAAGTCATTATTTTTGTTTCTGTTGCGCATAAAAAGTATTCTCGTAGCTTCATGACATTACGGTTGAACCACTGTCATCACATGGACTATTTTAACAACACCCTTACTACCTTTCTGGGCCATGATCGTGGTAGTTGTGTTGCTGTCTATGCAAGGTCAGAAAGCTGTTGGATTTCATAAAAAATATTTTAATTTGTGTTCGGAAGATGAACGTCTTATGGGTTTGGAATGACATGAGGGTGAGGGTGAGTAATTAAAAGGGACAGAATTTTCATTTTTGCGTGAACTATCCCTTTAATCTTACATGATCAAATTGCAATACAATAACTTTTTAGTGATATACAAGTGGTAAGTAAATGAATAATTGAATGTTTTGTCAGTGTTCTTTCCATCTAATAATGATTCTAACGAAAAGTGCTTCAGCAGCGTACTGTTGCTATGGTTATCTCTTCAGGCGAATACGAACATTCTGTTTCCGAGCATCTATTTACCACTAGGTGAAAACGGATTAAGACTCCTCAACCTTTTTTTGTGATGTGGGTTTAAGTATAAGTCTTAACATGAGGGACAAAACCCCTTAATTTGCATATGAGCAACATTTTAAACTTGAATAAAACTACATGTGGGCACCTAAAGCTCATTTAGAGTTTATAGAGACTTGGTGTGAGATGGCATTTTTTAGAATGTTTGAAATCAGTTTTTAAGTCAGTTCATATTTACAGTTTTGATTAAAATTATTCACAGAGTTAGAAACTTTGGACTAAATTGCATTTTAAGCAAAATATCTGTAAAAAGAAATCAAGTTTACATAATTTAGATCAAATCAAATGATATCTGAAAAACTTCATGACCACACACAAAGAAAAATACAGCCATCATACAGATCTACAGGAATTTTTTTTTCTACTTTTTGTTCTCGGTTCTGGTCCTGGAGTACCCAATCACTGAACATTTTGTCCTTATGTAACACACCTGATTAATAGCATCAGCTCATTAATAGAGGCTTTGAAGACACCTTCACTGGGCACTTCAGATAAGGGAGACATCCAAAATATGCAGTCTGGGTTACTCCAGACCAGAATTGAAAACAACTAAATTAGTCTTGCTAAAAATATTTGGTTAAGATAAACTGCTTGGTTAAGATAAACTTATTTTTAATTGATATTATTTACTACATATCCAAACTAAGACTAAATTCACAGGAATGGCAACAGGTTGCACTGCACTTGCTAAAAACTGACACTCATTAAAATTAAACTTGCTATTTTTACGGAATTTATCAAAAGATTATAGTTATTAATGTTGTATTTGCATATAAAAATTACATAATATGAATCAGCTGATTTTTTTTTTTTTTATTTAATATGCAACATCCAAGCTTTTCATCTACAAAAGAAAAAATGGGTAACCATATGAAGTTGTAACAGATTTAAATTTACAGAAAAGGACAGTGGATGCATCTTAAATGTGGATTTTGATTTTGTACCTACATGAATTTACTGGAAACAAGATAAAGAGAACATCTAATAACAAGAGTTTCAATGTGAAAGCTTTTCTTAAATGTCTCAAGTGTGTCCTTTTTTTTGAAATGTAAAACAAACCAGTCATTTCTCATTAATATTCACCGTCTAATACAGCTCATAAAACCTTCACAATTCTTTATCACAATGAAGTTTAAGAAAAGTAAACTTTTAAACCTGTTGCGTTAAGAGTAAATTACTCACTGGATTTGCAAATGCTTTTCCTCTTCTCTGCGAATCCTCACACAGTATTCACCTTCGCAGGCACTTCAGTGTTCATTAGTGTGTGTGCTGTCTTTTCCCCGGGCTGCGGTGAGAGAGGTTCAGATCCGCAGGTCGCCTGTTGCGCTTATATAGTCCCACTGCAGACGCGCTCGCCTGAACGAACCAATCAGAGGAAACGATGCTCTTCCGATTAGAGATGTATCGATTCCGAGAAACCGAGCACTGTAATCAATCAAGACCGAATTCTGGGTTTTTAAAACACACACAGAGTGTCGGTTTGATTTAAAGACTATGACTACAAAAGAGGACATGTCTTTTACAGTACCTAAAAATAAAGTCAAGTTATGGTTTACAAAAGCTGGGAATGGAGAATAAGCTCTTATTCAGAACCTTCTCAGTTTAAAAAAAAACACCGGAACCGAGTTGTGTATCGGTTCACTTGTGCAAAACACTCTTACAAGTTTCCAAAGTGTTTGAAGTTAACATTCTATGGGTCTTCAATCACACCACTAGTATTTACAGCTCTACAAGTGTGATCCGGTTCAAGTTTGATTCTTTATAGTGAATCAAAAACACACAGCGCGACGCGTCCGCGCCCGAGCGAATAGACTCTTATGAGTCGGTTCTTTGTGGTGAATCAAAAACACACAAATTGGAGCGTTTTGCAGAATTTATCCGACTCACTGAACCTCAAGGTGTCACTTTCGTCATATGCGACTCGCAAAGAACCGCTGGTCGTTACTTCTCAATGTTGGTTGTTCATATAACAACTTAGTTAAAGATGCATGTTGATAATAAATAAATTTAAACGTTTATTTTTCAGATCTTGTCTATGTTTAATAGGCTATATTTTATGAAGAGCCATTTTTAAAGAGCATTAAAATAATTATGTAAAACAACAACAACAACAACAACAAGAATTTCAAATAAAAGTTGTTTTCTATTCCGTTCATTCTTTTCAGAACCTGAAGTGCTACTGAGGAAACGGAAAAGGAATCGTTCATTTCCCTATGCTAAAATATTTTGTGGGTCTTCAGTCACACCAAGACCAAATTGAATCTTTAAATGGATTCAAAAACACAGCGCGACACGTCCGATTCCCGAAAGAATCAACTCGTATGAGTCGGTTCGTTTTAGTGAATAAAAAACGCACAAATTGGAGCGTTTGCAAAATTTATCTGACTCACTGAACCATAGACATATGCTGCCTTCACTCCATGTCGTAATTACCGTAATTCCGAGATGACAACTCGTCACTCGTAGTTTTCCATGTTGTTGGACTCGGAGGTAGCGCCTAAATAGCGCCACAACAAACCTGACGGCGGTCACGTGGTACATCTGTAACTGGTTTAAGTCCTAATTCTAAAAACATTCCGAGTTTACAAGTTGTAATTACGAGTTCGGGAACATGTACATGAGGGCTTTGGCGTTGATAGTGTTGCCATAGAAACACATAATTCAGATAGAGTAGAATGCCACGTGTTTTCATCTCGGAAGTACGGCATGGCGTGAATGCAGCAAAATATAAATACGTCTATGCATTAAAACCGCAGTGTCACTTTCGTCATATCTGACTCGCAAAGAATCGAGTCACAGGTCGTTACTTCTCGGTGTTGGTTGTTCATATAACAACATGTAGAAAGATACATATTGTGAGCTGTAATAATTGATATTTAAAGAGTCATTTATTTTTCACATTTTGCCTATGTTTAGTAATAGCTATATTTTATGAAGAGACAATTAAAAAAAGGACATTAAAATAATTGTGTAAAAAAATTGTAATTACTTCTAGATTATTTTTTAATTAAAGTTATTTTATAAATGTATTCTGTTCATTCTTTTCATAATCTGAAGTGTTTATTTACTGAGGAAACGGAAAAAGAATCGTTTAATTCTCCATGATACAATATTCTGTGGGTCTTCAGTCACACCACGACCAAAGTGATTCTTTAAAATTAATCAAAAACATACAGCGCAACGCGTCCGATTCCCAAAAGAATCGACTCTTATGAGTCAGTTCGTTTTAGTGAAGCACAATTGGAGCGTTTACAGAATTTATCTGACTCACTGAACCGCAAGGTGTCACTTTCGACTTTGTCGTCATATCCGACTGACAATAAATCGATAATTGCCAAGGGTCGTTACTTCTCAGTGTTTCTGGTTATTTATATAATTGAAAAGACATATTGTGAGTTGTAATACATATTTAAAAAAAAAAAAATCCCCACATTTTGCGTGTGTTTAGAAGGCTATAATCAAACTTAAACCATTAAAATAATTATGTAAAATATTTTTTGCAAGAATTCCATAATATTTTTCAATTAAAGTTATGTCTAAATTTATTCTATGTATTCATTTCTGAATCAGAAGTGTTCACTTACCGAGAAAACGGAAACGGAATCGTTCAATTCTCTAAGATCAATTAATTATTATTATTGGCCATTGCTGTAATTGGCTCATATGATTAGCTTTAGCAATAGCAACAGACTGTGAGTAGTCTTCAATCAGACAGTAAAGGCTGAAGGTTATTAAATGTGTACTCACAGAAGAGGATGCACAAAATAAGTACTCCATCATCGCTTATTAGTTGCTCAGTCATTGCTAAAATTGACTGTTCCGAAAAAGTGAAGTCAGTGGAGCACAAAAGCACTTGACTTAATTTAATTTAAATCACTTGCCTATCTTCTGCCGCGATCTGACCATTGGTTTCCCTGGAGACCTTGCCATATCTATGGCAACAAATAGATTTTTACAGGAGCAGAAATAGAACAGGTTCCAAATAGTGACCCGAGGAGAAAGAAACCCCGGGGTGATGCTGGGTCTCCAGGAATAGAAGAAGACATTGAGTTATGTACATGTACTCTCTCACACAAAAATAAAAATTATGTCATTATTGATTTGCGTCATGCCAAACCGTATGACCTTCTTTGTTCCGGAGCCCAATAAATTAAATATGGGAGCTTAAGCTTTAAGCTTCAAAAACGATACAGACGAACTAAAAACATAATTAAATGAGTCTCTACGACTCATGTGATGTCATACGATACTTGTGTGACAAACTTAAAAAAAATGTATCCTTACAAAAAATTTACCATGGTTTTACTACAAATAAAATATGGTTACTACACTTAAACCATGGTAATTACAAATTAACCATGGTTTTGGTATTCTAACCATAGTTTAACCATCGTATTTGTAGTAAAACTGTGGTTTTACAAATGGTAATCAATACGCCAAAAAAAAAAAAACATGGTTACTTTTACTATAATAATATGTATGTAATAAAATATATGTTTTCATTTAATGAAACATTGATATCAGAAGCTCCTTAGCAAGTTGAGAAATAAATCTTTCATTAAAAATGAATCGGTTCACAAAACCAGTTTGAATGATTCATTCGGGAATCAGAGGGATTCGAATCTCGCGCTCAAATGATTGATTCAGTCGTAACGGTTAACAGCTTAATTTTCGGTGTGTTTCACACAAAACTATCTTTTTACTTACAAAAACGTAGAAAAGAAGTCGCATGAATCAAATTTATGATACTTGTGTTGTTTTGTCTCGTTTTAGGCTTAAATACCCCATTTACTGCATTGAGGAAAAATTACCAGTAGCTGTCTTCGACAGGAGTCGTAGTAACGTTACGCGTTTGGAAAGGGTAAATGTGACTGAATTCTATGAACAATTTCTTTTGGCTCGATTTCTGGGCAGAATTATTAACATTTACCACATTTAGCATAAAAAATATATCAAAGTATAGGCTACAAACTTGTCAAGTGTTATTACCCAGCAGGGTTGCTGTATATAAAGCGCTTGGTTGATGACTGACGGTTGGACAGATATGTGATCCTAGACCACAAAACCAGTCATAAGGGTCGAATTTATGAAACTGAGATTTATACATCATCTGAAAGCTGAATAAATAAGCTTTCCATTGTTTGGGTAGGACAATATTTGGTCGAGATACAACTATTTGAAAATCTGGAATCTGAGTGTGCAAAAAAAAAAAAAAAATTATTGAGAAAAAACCCTTTAAAGTTGTCCAGTGCATATTACTAATCAAAAATAAGTTTTGATATAATTACGGTTGGAAACTTACAAAATATCTTCAAGGAATCTAATGATTTTGACCCATACAATGTATTTTTGGCTATTACTACAAATATACCCGTGCTACTCATCACTTGTTTTGGGTGACTTATAAAAATCAGGAATATCTAGTTTAAAAAAACTAATTAAAAAGATCAAAAGCAGACAGCCAAAAGGCCCAGAGTACTTGGTGTTCCAACAAGTTGCGTAGGGTTCACATAGATTCATTTATGTTCTTTGACAAACGCAAGGTGTGGAAGGGAATAAACACCACTCACTCATTTCACAGTAGGGTTTTTTTTGTTACACTCCATTCCCCGTCATTGGTTTCCTTGGAGACAGCGACACACTCATACCCTCCTGGGAGACTTCAAGTTTTTCCCATCACCCTCTTGTCTGAATCGCTCGACCCGCCAATCCGCAGCAGTCAAAGAGTGGCTGAGAACAACACTTCTGTCTAGAGGGCAAGACCTTGTTGTAATGGGTTAAGGATGCTTCATATGTAGTAGTTCTACCTATGGAAAAGTGCAAAGTCTCGGCCCAACACGAAACGTAGATACGTGTTGAGTTTACACTTCTTAAAGGGTTGCCATGCTGTTTGACCAATGCATTTTTATGAGTTTTCAAGTGATTTCTAATTACTGGATTTAAAAATGAAACAAAAATTTCCATAATTTGCTCGTTTTTATTCACATAATTTTTAAAAGTAACATTCATGATTTCTTTTAATTTAAATTTTAACCCCGTTTTTAAAATTATGTTCTTGGTTTAATGAAACCCATCAACCTATATTAAAAAAACCTGTCCTGGCTCAGTGAATTTGGGACGGACAGATCGGATACTGTAGATCATCAGTGCTTTATGCTGTGGTGCCTCCAATCAAAGACCTTTCAGTTTAGCCGACCTTCAAGCCAGGTCTGTCGACATCATAATTGAGCAGCGAACTCCAGACTACAGTGACGTCTTGTCAAAGACCTTCATAATATATCTTGGCATGCGAGTGCTGTAGCAAACTCATTCATTCTTCATTCAAATGAAAGCGCTACCACCTATGATCAGCGCCTTTTAAATGCAAATCAACCCTTCACATCCATTTTTCTTATGGAATGACTGTCTAACAATAAACCTTTTCTTCATTTGCACTGTACTATTAAGTATGGTGCTTTAACTTCACATATACAAAGGAATTATGCCATAAACGTGACGGCAATGATTTTGGAATTATAACTAGAGGCCTGTTGTGATCCATTTTGGCTCAGTTGAATATACAAAAGTAATGAAGGACATAATGGCATTTCTTGATTTTGTGCTGCTTTACTTTGAACAAAATGAAGCAAATTTACTCAAATGTTGTTAAAAATGTAGATACAAGAGCATAACCTATAAGCTACAGTTGGGTTAGGATGATAAATGTAACAAAACCACACCAATAAGAAGCACACTGCTGCCCTCTACTGGCAAAATTGGTATTTTGGTAACAGTTGGCAGTGTTACCTAAATATAGGAACTCTTTTTTTATTATATGAATTTTAGTATTCATCAACATGAATTCTAATAAAGATCTTTATTCAGACTTTAAATAGATTTACAAAGCATACCAAAAAAATTAGAAGGGGGAAAAAAAATAAAATAAAATAATAATAATAATTCCAAACAAGGAGAAGTGTCCCAAAAAACCCCTGTGTGCGTATGAATGACCCTGAAAGGGTTTAAAGAGTCTGTTAGGGTCACAAACACACAATGTCTCGTGTCCATTTTCCTGAGGAGGATTTTAGGTTAGAGAGTCACCACAAAGCTTTAAAATAAAAAAAAAAAAGCATATAACAAAACTTAAAAAAAAAAAAAAAAAAAAGTAGCTAAATATAGTGAAGATTCAAAACACGCTACCGCGCAACCCCATAAAAACAAAACTACACAAATAAGACAGGCTTGTTGATGGATAAAACAAAATATTAAAGTCCAAAATGAGGACGAAGCTTAGAATGGTGTGAACTCTATGTAATGCATCCATTTATCATTCAGCTTGTTCAGTCCTTGGCTACAAAAGCAGAATAGGATGCATTGTGGTGTGCGAAACAGAAGTAGCCCTGAGAATGTATATTAGCTACTTTTTTCCCCACCGAAGACGCCAATACTGTTGAATCACAGACATTGAAAACCTGAGATCAGGTGCCTTTGAAAGGCAAGGCGTTTATCGAGAATCAAATAAACATCAGCTGGACTGTTTCGCACTGATTGGTTGAACCCAACCTGCCCCCGAAAACCAGACAAAACAAGAAATAAAACAAAAACAAACCCTCAAAACGTCTCAGTTTTAGTTCGAACAGGCATAAAGAGTTCATCTCTTGCCCTTTTGGGATCCCAGATCTTCGAACAGAAAAAAATCCTTTGCGACTCGATTTAAAAGCTACGAAACCAAACGGGAAACCGGAAGCGGAGAGTTCAGAGCTTGGGCGCTCCTCGTCAAGAGTCCTCTGTTCCGGAGTCGTCTTCGTCGTAGCAACAGTCCTCATCTTCCTCTTCGTCATCGTCTAACTCCTCATCGTCGTAGTAGTCGTCGTAGAATAAGGTGGAGCCCTCGTCGGCAGGTGGGGCGCGGGTACGGACGCAGTATTCGGCTAGTGTGGTGGGCACCTTCACCCCGTCCCGCTCCGCGTCAGCTTTGGTGGCTAGAACCTGCTTCCTGTGAACAGGACCAAGAGAAGAAATTGTTCAAAGTCGTTATTTTTGTTTGGTTTTTTTGCATGCAGAAAGTACTTGTAGCTTCATAACATTATGGTTAAAGCATTATCACATGGACTATTTTAATGATGTCCTTACTACCTTTCTACGTCTTAAACGTGGTAGTACTGTTGCTGTCTATGCAGGGTCACAAAGCTCTCGGATATCATCAAAAATATCTTAATTTGTGTTCCGAAGATGAACGAAGGCCTTATGGACTTGGACGACATGAGGGTGAATAATTATGACAGAATTTTCATTTTTGGGTGCACTATCCCTTTAAAATTAAGCCTTTTTTTTTTTTTTGCAAATCAGCTAAAATGTAACTGATGCAAGCATATGTGGATGCAAAGATTTTTTTCGAACCTGATGATCTCTGCATATTCACGGTCTTTTCCCTTACTGTCCCTCCATTTGCGGTACATGACTGAGGCGTCCACGTTGGCAGGCGAGAAGGTGTTGGGCTCATTCAGCAGCGAGATAACACTCAATAAGATCGTCCTGAAAGGGAAGCAGATATCAGCTGATTACATTAAACTAATTGCAGTCAGTTGGCTTAATTATTGATCTCAAGCTGTTGAGGCGTAACTGAGAAGAAACGGCATTGTGCAAGGAATCACAAGGGAAACTGCTATTGACGTTGGATTAAAGGAGAAGTTCACTTCCAGAATGAAAATTTCATGATAACTTACTCAACCCAATGTCATCCATGTCTTTCTTCAGTCGCAAAGAAATTACATTTTTTGAGGAAAACATTGCATTTTTCTCCATATAGTGGACTTCAATGAGGATCAACAGGCTGAAGGTCCAGACTGGAGTTTCAATGCAGCTTTAGAAGGCTCTACACGATCCCAACTGAGGAATAAGGGTCTTATCTAAGTCATTTTCTAAGAAAAATACAAATTTATATACTTTTTAACCACAAATGGTCATTTTGCAATAGCTCGACCTCAGACACGACTTAGGCGGAAGTACCGACCCAGTGTTTACAAAGCAAATGTGCAAAAAAAGTCAGAGGCCCTTTATAAAAAAGGTACTAGAAAACAACATCAAATGATTTTGAAGTTGGAGGAGAAAATGAAATAGAGTTTTTCGCCCTACCCTACCATTATAAGCCTAAGTACACAGGTGAACTAACCACGTGTGACCTTTCCAACATGATTACGAAATACATAAAAATGAGCACATGCGTCACAGATCTAGTGCAAGATGATATGAGTATATAAAGATGAGTATATAAATTAAGATAATGGTGGAAAGTTTTACTAGATAAGATCCTTATTACTCAGCTGGGATTGTGTAGAGTTGTCAAAAGGTACTGGGTTCGGTACTTTCGGTACTGAAATTTTAAAAACGTCCATTTCCTGCTCACATTTGAGCACTGTTGAGCCGATTTTTAAACGTCACTGATTGGCCATAGTGTTCACGTGCTCAACAGACATGACTGTGATTGGCTATAATGATAAGCGCTTCACGCTCCTCACCGAGCGCTCACAGATAAGCACAACGGGAGCGTTTGAAAGCCGTGTCTGTCAGCGGATCTGTCTATATGCAGATGTATTAGGGATCCGCTGACACACGTGGCTTTCAAACGCTCCTGTTGAGCTTCTGTGTGAGCAGGAAATGGACATTTTTAAAATTTTAGTACTGAAAGTACCGAACCTGGTATCTTTTGACAACTCTAATTTGGACCTTCAGCCCGTTGATCCCCATTGAAGTCCACTATATGGAGAAAAATGCAATGTTTTCCTCAAAAAATGTAATTTCTTTGCGACTGAAGAAAGACATGAACATCTTGGATGGCATTGGGTTGAGTAAGTTATCATGAAATTTTAATTCTGGAAGTGAACTAATCCTTTAAGAATATGAAGAACACTGCACTGCTGACTAATTTGGTTTTAAAAATTCTGTTTTACCTCACATTCTGTGTTGGGTTCCACCTCTCTGACGGCAGTTCTCCACTCTGGGGATCGTCCACTGGTGGGTGCAGTATGGAAATACATACGTCGCCATTCTGAAATAACGTTAACTTGTTAAACATCTGTCGGCTTATTAGTGACAATATTAAAAACCATGCTTAGTTTCATTAAATACTATTAAATAGATGCAAATACTCAATTGTCAATCTTAAAAATAATATGATTGTTTAAAAAGACTGAAAATGGCATTTAAATTACATGTTTAAAGAGACAGTTCACCTAAAGGTGAAAATTCTGTCATTAAATACTCACCCTCATGTCGTTCCAAACGAGAGCTTTCTGACCCTGCATAGACAGCAATGCAACTACCATGTTCAATGCCCAGAAAGGTAGTAAGAACATCATTAAAATAGTCCATGTGACATCAGTGGTTCAACTACAATTTTATGAAACTATGAGAACTTCCTTACTACCTTTTTGAGACTTGAATGTGTTAGTTGTGTTGCTGTCTATGCAGGGTCAGAAATCTCTTGGATTTCATCAAAAATATCTTAATTTGTGTTCTGAAGGTGAACAAAGGTCTTATGGGCTTGCAACGACATGAGGTTTAGGTATTTTAATCCGAACAAATGCTGATCAGGCTGTGTTTTGTTTGTGTTTGTATAAACTAACCTCATAAATATTGGGATGCCACATCTTAGTAAGGAATCTGAAGGCAGGAGGAGAGTACGGGTAGTCGATGGGGAATTTGATACGTGCCTGGAAGAAATCACACATTCATTAGGGAATGGATGTAATGGCACATTGTCTTCCAGTGATACGTGATGAAGCACAGAGCCACTCAATGCAGCAATGTAACACCAATACTCAAGATCTCTAGCGATGCTGTATAGCTTTGTTATTCAACTACTAAATACATCTCAATGACGCATTTTAATGACATCCATTGGTTAAGTAGTAAAAACATGGGTTTATTACAAGAATACCAGTCATGCACCAACAGACTAGATGGGGATGGGAAAAAAAATTAATAATAAAATAAATAAATAAATAAATAAAGCTGCTCCCTTGGTATGTTTTTCATTTGAGAATATCTGATTTAACTGAAAGCCTGTTGCAAGTTAAGCTACCATTTGCAACGCAGCCAAACAGCATATAAACTGATTTGTGGAACAGGCTGATAATCCGTCCTTTATTTGGACAGAAAACACCAAGCATGTAGAAAAACACACATCCGCAACATGTAAAAATACTAGTTGAAAGCGTGAGCTGTACTGTAGGTATCACATGGGTGTTAGTGGACAGAACTGCCAACGCAAGTATCCAGGTTGTACGTACCATTTATAGTTCACTACTCACAGGTAGAGCTCCCCTAGATCAGGTGTTCTCAAACTTGTCGCTAATAATGCTCTTTAAAAGTTTTAGTGTGTTGCTATTAGGTTGTTTGGGTGTTTTTGGTGGCTGTGGTAAAAGACGCCAATGTTTAGGTCTGATATTTTAGTTCTTAGGTATGGCTAGACACCTTTTTTATTGGATGATTTTCTTTTTCCGCTCTGGGGAGTCTATGGGAGCCCATAAAACCGCTTGCAGGAAAGTTATAAAATTTGACACAGAGATAGAGGACAGCCTCAAAAATAACCATAGTGAATTTGAAGTCTCTATCTCAAACTCTCTAGCGCCACCAATAGGCCAAATTTGCGTAATGCAGAAGTTTGTGCAAACGAACAGGCTATATCTCTGCAGTGCTTTAGCGGATTCTGAGCAAACTTGGTACATGTTATAACAAGCATGACCTGAGGGCACATGAGTAGTTTTGGCACAGCATCACTTACTGGTCAAAAGATATATAAAAACTTCTGACCAGTTCAGCCAAATATCAGATTGGTCTTGTTAGATTAAATTAAATTATTACATATTGTTTTGTGTTTGAGAATTAGTGTATTCTTATTAATTACAACAATTAGTAGTAGTAGCCATTGTAGAATTATTAATATTAGATTATCGTTGATGAAGATTGAGATTACATTTACTGATAATCTCTGCATATTACCCTATAATGATCATTATACTAATATCAATTATTGGTATAATGGCATAACAACCTACAGGACCTGGAGGAAACCTAGGAGCCTTGTGGAAAGGGTACTTCAATAACTCTCAATATAATGCAGGGTTAAACGCTAAGGATTTTTTTGTACTGGCCCAGTTGTAATATTTCCACACACATGACATTTTTAAAAAAAATACTGCATGCAGTTTGTGTGCAACCCCGGAACAGAGATCGGTTGAAATATGTCTGGTCGATCGGTGCATCTGTACTCCACTGTATAAATTAAATATAGATTAATAATCATTGTTAAAACGACAAAGTTTCTCTTCAAGACAGGTATTTTGACATACTTTTGTAGGCTATCTGTCCGTCAGAGACGCGTCTCTCTGTGATCCCTTGAAAATTTAAACGAACAAGACTTTAAAACACGTGCAGATGATAAACTTTCATGACGACGTGGCAGTGGCCCATTCGGGCCAGTGACAGATTCGTCAACTGTCCCGAGCATCTTTCACACTGGCCCTGGGCCATCGGGCACTCCTTATTGTCGAGTCTTGTAATAGATCATCATTAAAACCTTGGAGTTGATGGCACCATGTTCAAGGTTCTACCAAGGTCTGAACTTGTATTACTGAATTCAAAACCCATATGATTACACACTGAATCTGTGCCATGCCCATCCATGTATATCCGGGCATAAACAAACCTTTTATACATACATCCACTCAAATCCTTCACAATCTGTAGCAAGCTGAGCCTGGTGCCTTTCAGTAGAGTGGCTAGTGGGCACACATGTATACAGACCACTCCACAACCCCCACAGTACACATTTGCTGATTTGGCACGGTCAGCTGGTGTGTGCTTCAAAGGCCTAGCTCTCGGAAGGGGTACCGGGGGGTTGGGACAACCAGCAACCAAACACACACACACAGTGGCACCTGTACGTATCAAGTGCTACTCAATTCCTGAAACCCAAGTAGTGCAGGGCAACTTTCAAGCAAGCAAGCCTATTAAACCTCAAGTAGGGATCCGTGCGAGAAGGTGACGGTATTACGTTTCGCCAGAGGCAGCTTACAGGAGTCCTTCGCTGCTGCACATTACCCGACACACAAGAGCTCTTGTGACAGCATGTGTGTCGAGCATCTCGCTTTAGCTACTTTACCTAATAACTAGATGAGAGGACTCAAACTTTAAGGACAGGGATGTGCAAAGCTACGGATTTTTGCTCAGTAGTTGGTATGTATAAGGCTGGTTTAGGGCTGTTTATGATTTCAACGGTTGCATTTTTACATTCTTTGCAGGTGAAACATTAACAGTCTATCAGATTGTATAATATACACCCATAGCCAAGATGTTGGTAACAACCGACTGGCTGAAAGCTCATATGGCCGTGTATGTTTTTTTTT